>JASDQU010739804.1:198052-209602 GCA_032191745.1 Picea mariana | reverse complement strand
AAGTGGATACAAAATAAATGATTTAAATAATAAAGTTAATGGATAAATTACTAAGTGGACAAGTGGTTAGAAGTGGGTTAACCCTAAAATAAGGAAAGTGGATTAAGATGGTTAAAAGGTAACCCCTTGAGGAAGCTACATGAAAATATAAATAAGAGGCAAGGATCTTTCATTTTAATCACACTTAATCACATTGAATATCTACAAGTGAATGAGGTAACCAAAGGATATCTAAGCCGAATTTCATAGGGAAGGTGAAGTAAAGAAGGCCGAAATTCAAGGGAGGATAAATTATTTTGATGATGCTTTCTAAGGTATGTTATTTACAGGTCATCTCACCATTTTTGCAATAACATTTTTTATAGAATGATTCAGACCTTGAAAATGGGATTCCATTGAGGAAACAAATCCAAGTAGCTGTGATAAAAATTTCATCTTTTTTTTCGTTGTATGTTCGGATTTACATGCCGTGGAAAATAGGGTTTGTGGCTAGTCCTGAAACTAGTCTAAAATAGGTGTTTCGGGTAAAAACGTCATAAATTATTCATAACAAATCTAAATTCAGTAAGACAAAATTTATTGGTTATAGTACAGTCTATAGTATTATGTGTACAATTTTCAGATCCATATAACACATACTCCATGCGAGGCACGCTCTACAAGTTATCTCTCTAGAATAAGCCAAAATTCAACAAGTTATGCCATTTTTGCTATAACTATTTTTCTGAGATGTTCCAAGTTACAGTGAAATCTAGAGGAATTTCATAAAAGAAATTGAAGAACATTGTGTACCATTTTTATATCTTTATTCATTACAGGTACATAGTTATGATTATTGCAAATCCAAAATTAGTCTTGTGAGACTAAAGCAAAGTTTGATGAAAATGCTAGTCTCTTGTTGTTAAAGTTAAGGAAAGTTTGTAGGTATGTGATCATATACACCAGGTCCATTACAGAGCTACAAATCAGATTTGGATGATGAAATTGATGAGGGCTTTTGGCTGAGGTACATGTTGGGTACATGGTTGAGACAAGTAGTTGATGAGTTGGCACATACATGAGGTGTATAGTTGATGATGTTGGTACATCTTGATGAGTCATAGTTGAATAGTTGATGCNATACTCGTCTTGGTATATTATTAGAAGCACATATTGATCTTGGTGATGATTATGAGTTGTTGTGTTATGCTTGGTTGATGCACATCTTGGTGATATTGTGCATATGGTTGAGAGTTGTATTGGTGATTTGTCTTGGTGATTTATCTTGGTGAGAGATCTAATTTGGTTGATAATATTGATGAGACAGGTTGTTAGGACAGGCTATTGTGACAGATTATTTGTACAGGTTCGATGCATGGTTGATGCACTTGTTTATGGTACAAGTTAAGGTACAATTTGATGTATGGTACATGTTGGCACAGGTTATTGGTACAAGTTGTTTGGTACAGGTTGATTGGTACAAGTTTACAACAGTATATCTCACAGTGATAGTGTCCCTGCTAAGGTATCTAAGAATTTATCAATGAAAGGTAGTGGAAAGTGATATTTGGAAGTGGCTTTGTTCAACACTTCGTAGTCTACAAAAATATTCCATTTCCCATTTGTTTGGAACTATGAAAAGGGGTGATACCCATTAACTATCAGATATGGGATAGATGAATTTTATGTTGAACATTTTTTTAATTCATCCTTCAATATCTCTCACATTGTAGGGTTCAGTCAACGTTGAGGTTAATGGACATGTTGGAAATTTTCCTCGATATATATATGATGAGTACAAATATCAGGATGGATTCCCTTCATGTCAATGCATTCCCACAGGAATGCATCAACATTGTTGGGTATGTGTTATATTCTTTACATGATTGTGGGTTCCCTTATTAGGGGTTTTAGGGGAAGATCCCCGAATTTTTTTGGGAGGGTTTATTTTCCAATTGTTTTGGCGGTCTTTAACCTTTGGCGATTTAGTGGCGCATGGTGTTTTATACCATATTTTTTTTTAATTTTGGTTAAGGAATTAATGTTGTAATCTAATCTGGTTCAATGGATTAGGGGTTTTTTGGAGGTCGCAGGATCCTATATATTATATTGTAAACAAATAATGGACGATGAATAGAATTAGAGGTGTGGCTCTAAAATAGGTTTTTGGTTTTCCTAGTTGGGTTTCCAAGGTAAATTGTTTTGTATATATGTGATTGCAATTGTTTTATTTTCTGAGTTAAGAATATGTGTGTGCATTACATTAATGTAAAAGGTTTAAAACTTACATTTGGTATCAGAGTTATTATTAGCTTCAAGGGGATTCCTTTATGCCTAAGGATTTGGTTTGGGTTTGTGATAAACCTTGTAATAGTGGGATCTCTACAGTATCGATTCTTGTGGTGAAAATAAATGATGAGTAGTTAAAAAATAAAGATCAAGAAATTTAATGGGAAAAGCTTTGAGTTGTGGAAGCTCAAGATGGAAGATATTTCGGTAGATAAAGATCAATGCATCACTCTAGATCCAGGCACTACACCTACAGGAATATCAAAAAAAGACTAGAAAACATTGGATCGGAAAGAAAAGAGCACAATTTGGTTGCATCTCTCAGATTCAATATTATTGAATGTGTTAGGGGAAGCTACAACCAAGGAATTATGGAATAATTTAACGGCTTTGTATTAGTCTAAGTCCCTGCTAAAAACATTTTCTCATGGAATAAGTTGTACAACCCAAGGATGAAGGATGGAGACTCAATGAAAAAGCATTTAAACATCTTTAATATTGTGGTAAGTCGGTTATTTTATGTTGATATTAATATTTCTGATGAAGATAAGTTTATTAATTTATTGTGCTATTTACCAGACTCATGGGATAGTCTAGTTGTGGACATAGGTAGTAATGCAACTACTTTAAGTTTCGATGATGTGGTCTCATATTTGTTGTCAGAGGAGATGAGGTAGAAAAACATGGAAATCCATAGAAAAGATGCCTTATTTGTAAGAGGATGCTTCCAAGAAAGAAATAAAAATAATTCCTCAAGTGGGAGATCTAAATCTAGAGGAAGATCTAAATATATAGAAGGTATGTTGGAGATGTGGAAACAAAGGGCATTACAAGAAACAATGTAGATCCAAAAGTGTTAAGAGAGGGAAGGAATCAGATGATTCCCCTTCTACAGAAGAAAAAAACTTTGTAGATGAAGTATGGGATGTTTACTTGGATTCTTCAAGAACACATGTAGATCATGAGGCATGTTTGGTCGAATCAGGTGCATCCTTTCATATGAATCATCACAGGGAGTGGTTTGGTGAGTATGAAAGGTGTGATGGGGGTGATGTTTTTCTAGGAGATGAATTGACAAATAAAATCGTAGGATGAGGAAAAATCAAATTGAAGTTCATGGATGGTAGGATTAGAAAACTACCTAGTGTTCTGCACATCCCAAAATTGGCCAGGAATTTTATTTTTTGCAAGAAAGATGGATAATGCATGTGTAAAAATAGTTTTTGAAAAGGAAACTTGTAGGATGGTTCGAGGAGAAATGGTGTTGTTGAGGGGAGTTTGGATTGTAACTTTGTATAATTTGTTGAGAAGCACTATTAGTGATAGGTGCAACAATTTTGTTGTTCCTAATATTGGAGCTAAAGAAGGAAAATATCTTATAGTCTCTAAAGAAAAGACTATGTTGTGGCATCAAAGAATGGGTCATATAGGAGAGAAGGGGCTTCAATTACTACATGGTAAAGGTATGGTTGAAGGTATGTTTAATTTCTCTCTCGATATTGATTTATATGAACATTGTGTGTATGGGAAGAAGAATTGGGTAAGATTCTCCTCTAGTGCTATGAGGGAAGGGGGGATTTTATAGTTGGTGCACAATGATGTGTTTGGACCTGTGACGATTCCATCACTAGGTAAATCTATGTAACATGTATTATTTATAGATTAATTCTTGAGGAATACATGGTTTTTTTTCCTCGAGAAGAAATCTAAAGTCTTTGACACAATTAAAGAGTTTAAGGCTCTTATGGAAATCAGGCAGAGAAGAAAATTAAGGAGTTGAGTGTTGTAACATAGAAAAAATTGTCAACATTTTTTCCAATACTTTTGTAAAATATGCAAATTTTACATCACCTCAAAACTTTTGATACAGTAAATATTTTTCATTGTCCTTTTTTTCGCATTATAAAGTTTTTATGAGTAAAGCCTACCTTCCTAATCAGAACATTGAGTCATTGTAATTTATTCCCATCATTTGCATCTTGGTTTTTAGCCTTTTTATAATTATTTTTATAATTATAATTCCCATGTCAAATCTAAGTTAAAATCTATTCTTTCCTCAATTGTAGAATGACTTGGTTCTTTTGGCTTCAAGTTTCTAAAAATTACTCTTTCCATTTAACGTTTTCTCGAGCCATGGTATTTTTGAGCCAAACATCAATTCAAGTCATGTGTCTAGCACTTAATCTCAAATATCATATGATCAAGAAAAAACTAAGCACCAAAGAGAAATATGGTTTCCATATTGTTTAAAAGGAGATCAATGGTCATAATTTACTATGCCTCCCCCACCCCTCGAAAGTTGCACAAGGAATAAAGAGGGAGGGTTTGTGGTGATATAAAGTGGTTTTTTGAATTCCATGTGCTAATCAGAGGAGGGAGTGTGACCACCCTCTCAGTGGTTTTCAAAACCACTAAGGATCCCCCCATGAAAACACTTGGTAATGTCATTTCCAAAATGATGCCTCATCCTACAAAGAATTTTGTAATACAAAAAAGGTGAATGCCTTAGAGTCAAAGTCTATACTTAGAATGATTTTTTGTTGTTGGGTGAGGAAAGGAATTTTGACAGTTGGAAGAAGTTTAAAAGGAACATATTTTTATTAGAGGTGGCTTGATCTTGATGCTTGTCCGCAGATTGATTCTTTTACTTCTACAATTGAGAAGGTAGATATGGCAAAGATATGTGCACAACTCTGATGCTCTAGTAAATATGATATTTGGGATGTTTTTACTTGAAATTCCATGAATGTTCCATGTATTTTCATTCCTCATCAAATATGGATCAATTTTTTCAATAACAATGGGGCCTTGGAGAGAAAGTTGTTAATCATAGTCAAAGTAGGAAATAACATATTTTCATGTGATTGCTACTGGAAGTTGTGGTAATTGGTGGCATGTTATGCCAAAGAATCAAGTTTATGATATTGAGAGAGCTTCTTTGAATGATGGATCATGGAATTGTGTTGTTCTTCTTGTTCAACAAAATGCTCAAATTATATAAGAAAGGCTTGCATTTTTCTTTTAAATATTTTGTAGAAGGTGTTTTCTATAAAACATTGAAGCCATTAGATATTTTTATTCAACGTTTTCTTATTTGTATTCTATATTATGATTTCTTGGGAATATTCTCTTACCACTTCTTGTTATGAATTCATAAAACTATAATTATAGAGACTGGAAAATGAGAGCTATCAAATACCAGCATCTTCCAAATTTGTTTGACAACAAGAATACATTCATAATTAAGCAGCTATAGCAATATGATTGATTTCAGGCCTTTTTATTTTAGCACACATTTGAAAGGACTTGATTTTTTCCATATTGATGGGAGTATACTTTATAAATATCACCAAGCTAATGTACATGCTTTTCGTTCAAGACCAAAATTGGTATAACCGTTGGTGGTGTAGGGCTTGATTTCTTGACAAATCAAAGTGTTTCCTTTGTTAAATTGTCCAAGTCGGCATCAGAAATAGGAAGAGGATCAAACTCATAGACAATTGGAAACCTATTAGAACCAACAAATAAGAATCACACCTAACAAAAAATAGAATGGACAACAAATTGGCTCAAGTATGGAGCAATCCACAAGTATGGGGATTTTTAACAAATTTGTTCCATATTTTGAGGCAAAAGATAATCATTCGAAAATATACTTCCACATTCCAAGACATTACTTTATCATGGGAAAAGAATACAGAGGCATCGGGGAATTCATTTTTAGGGAGGGGGTTGGTAGATTAGGGAATTTTTTCTAGCAAAGGGACTATGTTTCTCTTGGAGAAGGAGCTCGAGGGGCCATTCTTTTGTAAATCTCTGAGTCATAGATATTTTTGAGGATTCATACTTCATTGTTTCTAATCTCTATTTTCCCTTTGTTTATTGTATTCAACTTCTCTCAAGCCTGCTCTTGATTCCAATGTCATTTTATTTACAACATGACAATTTGGTAGCACATCCACTGTCCATGAGTGTATTTCTGAAATAGTTAAAAGATTTATGGTATTCCCTTTATATTCAAAAATTATAATCAAAGTTATATTTTAAATGTTTCATGTCTAGATTCATTATTTAAAAATTTCCATATTCAAATGTTCATTTTGTATGTTGGATCCATAATAGTTATGCCCAACTCACTTTCTTCATCTCAGATTGATAGAGATTGTTGTTTCCCTCTATTATGTTTGAGATTTAAATGTCTTCTTATTATTCCTCCACCTACCATTTACAACTTATATGCTCAAGAAAATAAGACTCCATGCCCAATAGAAAGGCCTATGAACTCATGACATTTGCAATCTTTTACTCCAGTCAGCTACCATTTAATCCTGAAACCCCGATTACTTTGTTTATATTTCTTATCATTTAAATATGTCATCTTAAGACGAATGATGTATACTGATGTCTTGTGATAGTATGAAGTGAATTTAATTTTTTCTTTGATGGATCCCCCTCTCGTCCAAGAGCCAGCTTTTGGCCTAACGTAGGTTT
This sequence comes from Picea mariana, assembly GCA_032191745.1. Taxonomy (NCBI): domain Eukaryota; kingdom Viridiplantae; phylum Streptophyta; class Pinopsida; order Pinales; family Pinaceae; genus Picea; species Picea mariana. The sequence continues at coordinate 202,843 of JASDQU010739804.1, read as the reverse complement.
CAATATGTCTTGTCATTATTCCTAAGCAACCAAGAACAATCTCAAGTGACAACGTTATTTTTGGCATCATTGTCGAGGACAAAGGTTTGAGATATTTTCCCTGGGGTTTATGAATATTATATCTAGTTCTTGAAGGTGAATAAGGATTATACATAGGCTATGTGGTTATTCACTTGGAAACTCCATTGTGACTTCATTGGTGACTCCAATGGGTTTCAATGTCAAGTTCAATTGTTGCTAAGATAGTTGCAAGGTATGATCCTTTTAATTTTTTGTGTGTACCTGGTTTTCCTAATGTTATGACTAGTGCAAAAGAATGGGGAGACAACCTCCTTATATAAAGAGAATATTATGATCAAAGTCCAGCAAAAAAACTGATAGATTTTCATGAATACATGCTTCAACTAGGAATTTCTCATGAAGATGTTATCATGAAAATGGTCATGATCTCTCTAGAAGGAGATGGTTGACAATTGTACAAAACTATACCTCTTGGTAGTATTTCTTCTCTAAGAGAATTCCATGCATTTTTTCATTATCATTATAGAATATTTTTTAGAGATGAACTTCTTTTAGAACACTACTGCAATGGAGAGTTTGAGTTAGTTCTAGAGCATACAAAAAAATGTTCTTCTAGTAGTGAGGAGGAGAAACAATATTTTGAATTTTGGTTTGAATAAGATGTCAGTTATGGACAAATTCATGAAAATTATCAAGAATATATCATTATTTATTATTCACCTATTAATCAAAATCAAGATTTTGTTGAGCATGTTGATTTTCTTTCTCTTGAAATTGATGAAAAGATTCAAGCACCTACATAATTTTCAAAATGTATGTTTCTGAACTTTGATTTATATGACAATCCTTTCAACTTGAGTTCTTATAAAAAAAATATTCCCAAGAAGAATGTCAACAGATTCAAGAAGATTTTGTTGCCATTGAATATTATGAAGCCTATGATATTCAAGAGTTGTTTCAAGGAGAATAAGAGGATCATTGTTATAACAATTTTTTCAATGATACAGAGTTCAAACAAGAGAAGTTATGTTTTTTGAATTGGGAGGAAATTTTTCATGATCTTAAAGATCCAATAGTAGTTTGGATGGAGTCTGCTTTTTCAAAAGTCCCAAATGTTGCAGATTACAACACACTATCATTTTGTGACTATAAGTATAACTTTTCAATGAAATTTTTATTGAATATATTATATTCATTTTATGCTTTCTCAAACAATTGCAAACAAGAGGTTCATTCCATCATGAATATGCTTACTTAGTATCACTGGAAGTTTGCTTATACATGACCAAGTTGAGTTCAGTTGGTTAGAGTAGGGTGTGACTGAATAAGATTGTGGTTCAAGCATTTAGTTTTAAGTTTGAATTCAGCTTATAGCATAGTATTTTGATTTCATATTGCATAACAATTCCTTTTTCAGTTTGTGGTTTAGTTACAATGATGGTTATCAAAGAAGAGAAAAAGTTTCATAGTTGGTGAGGATCATGCACAAATATCAAAGAGTGAAAAGGATACAAGAATTCACAGGTTCCAGAGACTAATAGAAGTTAATTTTCATATTGCAAAGGGATGTATGAAGCTGGTATATAGTTATTTAGTGCCTCATAGGGAGACACAATCCTCGGATGGAGCCTAATGTTGTAACATAGAAAAAAAAAATCAATTTTTTTTCCAATAGTTGTGTGAAACCCACAAAATTCCCATCAACTCAAAACTTCTGATAAAATAAATATTTTATGTTATCCTTGTTTTTATTTCACATTACAATTTTTTTACTAGTTAAACCTACCTTCCTAATTAAAGAACTGAGTCATTGCAATTTATTCCCATCATTCACATATTGGTTTTTAGCCTTGTTGTAATTATTTTTATAACTATAGTTCCCATTTCAAAGCTATGTTCAAATCTATTATTTCCTCAATCATATAATGACTTGGTTCTTTTGGATTTGAGTCTCTAGAGTTTATTCTTTCCATTTAAATTTTTCTCAAGCCATGATATTTTTGAGCCAAACACCAATTTGAGTCATGTGTCTAGCACCTAATCTCAAATATTGTATGATCCATCCAAAACCAAGTGTCAAAGAAAAATATGGTTTCTGGATTGTTTAAAAGGAGACCAATGGTCATAATTTACCATATCCCCCTCGAAAGTTGCACAAGGAATAAAGAGGGGGGGGGGGTGGTCCATAGTGATATAAAGTAGTTTTGTGAATGCCACATGTCAATCAAAGGAGGGAGTGCATCCCCCATCTCGGTGGTTTTCAAAACCATGAAGGATCCACCTATGAAACCACTTGGTAACATCATTTCCAAAATGGTGCCTCATCCTGCAAAGAATGTTGTAATACAAAGAAGTTGAAAGCCTTGGAGTTTTTGGTGCAAAAGTGAACATACCAGGGTCCTTCTCAAATTACCAACAAAAGTTATCGATGTATTCTAGTGTGCTATCATTTTCATCTTCCTGGGAGGGAAGAAGTCCCACCCAAAGAAAAACTTAGATGAATAGGAGAGGGAAGGGTAAGGAGAATACTTAGACAAATCTCTAAAGTATGAAGATTCATATTTTTCTTGCGTAAGATAGTTTAAACTTGTTGTAGTTCTGAACATTTCCCAACTGAGAATGGGGAAACAAAGTTGTGTCAACATTCATATGGAAGCTATAATCATTTAAGCATACCATACATAAAATATAACATAGAATATATTTAATAGAATCAAAAGGCTAAATACACAAGATATTTTCAAAATAATTGGGTCTCCCACTATATTATCATATAACATGTCTCTTCGCAGAATACAAGATCAACTTGAGTTACATACACAATTGGTCATTCCACAGATAATCATCAAGGGTTTTTCCACTACTATGAGACAAGGTTATATCAATCCCTTGCTCTTTTCAACTCTACAGTATTACATGACTCTATTACATTATCAGTCTGGTTCCTAACCCAGATCTTAGGATTTAGCTAGGATAACAACAACAGTAAGTCGAACTAGACTCAGACTTGGACTCAACCTTTCCCAACCCACCTAAGCTTAATCATAACCGACGATCATCGACCTTGTTCCAATCATATATTGATCCCATATCTATAACTTGATCCTGGTTTGTTGGTTGAGAAACCTAGATTTCTCTCTTCTTCTTGATTCAATTACAACCTCTTTCTCCAAAACTGGTGTTGCATTGTCTTTCGAACTATTTTTTGTTCTAACTTTTTCCTATTGCACATTCCCTTTTATCCACTTTCTGTTGTTTCTTTTGGTCATTTTTTTGGATCTGAAACAACTTGCACAACTTATGTTCACCAAAACAAAGCTCTGAAGTAACTTACGCAACTCATTTTCATCAAAACGAAGGGCCCAATAGGCCCTGTCCAAAATCCTTGACTCGCCCCAAGTAAAGTCTTTAGCTCTTTAGTGGTATCTGGGTTGGATTGTTGTTTTTCCTTGCCTTTTGCTTCTAGGTTTATTCCACTTCCAACTTGGATTTTTTCTCCTTTATCTCCTTCAAACGAATGGCCCAATTCAAGTACCAGTTCCAGGGATTTCTTCTAGACTTCCTAGAAGTTATCGACTTTGTCCTACCACTTTCTGGCAAGCACTAAAGATGCAGAAACAAACTGTTGGGTTGTGCCTATGGTGAACTCATTTGGCTTGGATGAAATGAGGGAATTCCATTATGAGTTGGCTATAGTGTCCACTTAACACATCTATAGGTAAGAAGTTTGGACTACTGGTCGAAATTCTCAGAGTTCTTTCTTGGCCACCGTATGAGATTCAAATAATGCATTTAGATCATTATCCACTTTTTAAATTTCATTAAACTTTGCTTGTTGTTCCAACGGATCTAGGGATTTTTCCACTTATTCATTGAGGGATTGGATCTTTAAGCACAAGTCCTCCAATTTTTGGTTGTGTCACGAGATTACTCCCATCCAATAGTTGATCTCTTTGAATATTGTGGTGCAATCCGCAATCCTTTTAGGCAATTTTATTCTGGAATTGTTTCCTTCCAGAACAACCTTTTCCAATTGTTCTTTTAAATTATAGGGTTGTAGTTCGGCTTCTAACTTGCTTTCCCACAACTGCACTTCTAGATTTTATGCTTGTTCTGCTAGCAAAGTCCAGGCTACTTGAACCAATTCAATTTGTTCCACTATCTCATCTATTGTGTTGGATTCCGACAGCTGAGGTGTTGTCTTTATGAAAGTTGTCCAAGCCTCTGTTAGTTTTTCCTTCACATTTTCTACTTTTTGTTCTTTCTGAATCTTCAAATGCTCCTCCTACATTCTTTGTGTTTGCACCAAGAGTCCTTATTGCTTATAGAAGTTGGATTCCATTTGTACATGTTGGATCCTCTACTCTAATTGGTCGATAGAAGCTCTGATTATGCCTACTAGTTGTGGTGTTGGAAAATGAGCGAACTCGCCGAATGTAATAGTGGTGTCCAAGGGTAATGTATATTGAAGAGGTAGTCCACTAGCCATGGAGTGTTGTGAGGGTGTCTCCACTTCTTCTTCCCCTAGATATGGACCTCAAAATTGTTTTGCGAGTCTGATCCTCATAACCGTTGGAAGTAGAGGGAGAACCTCTGTCTTTTCCAAGCAAAGGTGTAGTAGTTCTGCACATTGTTATGAATTCTGGAGTACTGAACCTAGTTGTTATTTCAGAGATGCTATGATTTGTCCAGATAGTGTTTGATGTTCTATTTGAACTGACTATGTTCCTATCTCTGTTAGTAGAGAAACTTCTAGATTCTCACTTCTGA
>JASDQU010739804.1:183836-197624 GCA_032191745.1 Picea mariana | reverse complement strand
GGTTGGGGTTTATTTATGGAGACATCTCCTATGAACACAATATCTATAAGGATATCATTGATGTCCTTACATGATAGCACTTCTTATGGCAATTTCCTCTTCTTCTTCTCCATGGGTTTCTCTTCCTCTTCTTCTTCTAAATTTGTCGGCATTTGAACCTTCTGTTTATTTTCTGTTGCATTGGAACTTAGCCCTGCTTCTTCCTCTTGCCCCTTTTTCTTCAATAGCTCTGGTGGAAAAAGTTAGTTTATACCTGACTTGTAAGGGTTGTGCTTAACATAGTTCCACGACATAACTTATTTTTCAAAGGCATCTTCCTCAAGGTAAAAGGGTAGCGACCTTGTGCAGAAGTCCTCAGGCTTCGCATTCCTCGACCAAAAAAAGGTATAGTGGAAATTTAATCTGAATGCTATATTCCTTGTGTTGATATTTAATAGCTCCTTTGGTATGCACAACCGTTGAGTTGCATCTATGAGCTGGTTGTACCATTTAAGAAATGTCGTGTTGTTGAACTCCATGTTCTCTGAATCCAACCTTGAATTCCAAGGTTCAAACATTTTTGCGAGGCACCCCTTATCTGCAGGTGCCAAATGTCTTCTTGTGGGTGTCCTCCACTTCCACATTGCAAATTCAAATATGAATGGACCCAACCAATGCATGCACAAATTTTCTGGATGCTTCTGATATCGGCTGTCATAGAGAAATACATTATCCCCTTGTGTAAATAGTTTGGACTTAATGTGCCTTTCACACCAATATTTTTGTCTAGCTTTCTTAACTGACTAGTGAAAATATGCTAGAAACCTCACTTCCTCAAGTTCCTACAAGTATACAATCCTTTGCGCAACTGATTTGTCATCTTTCATGTGTGTATCATGTGTTATATAAAGACTAGGGGTGATAAAATATGTAGGTACAACAACTTCCTTCCATATAAAGGAATCACACTTATGTTCCTACCATTGTTGAATGTTAGATCTATAGATATGCAAAATAATTGTCCTTATAGGTTCCCTTTTAAATCATAGGTACTAGCAATGGAACCATTTTGTTGGTACAAAAGTGATCAGACCAGGGTCCTTCTCAAGTTACCAAAAAAAGGTATCGATGTAGTCTAGTGCACTGGCATTTTCATCTTCCCATGAGGGAAGAAGTCTCACTCGAAGTGCAACTGAGATGAATAGGAGAGGGAAGGGTAAGGAGAATACTCAAACAGATCTCTGAAGTATCAAGATTCATATTATTCCTATGCAATATAGTTTAAACCTATTGCAGTTCTAAACATTTCCTAACTGAGAATGGGGAAACAAAGTTGTGTCGACATTCATATGGAAGATATAATCATTTAAGCATACCAGACATAAAATATAATATAGCATACATTCAATAGAATCAAAAGGATAAATACACAATATATTTTCAAAATAATTGGGTCTCCCATTATATTATCATATAACAGGTCTCTTCTCAGAATACAAGATCAGCTTGAGTTACATATACAATTGGTCATTCCAAAGATAATCATCAAGGGATTTTCCACTACTATGAGACAAGGTTATCTCAGTCCCTTTCTATTTTCAACCCTAAAGTACTACATGACTCTATTACATTATGATTCTATTTCCTAACCCAGATCTCAAGATTTAGCTAGGATAACAACAACATTAAGTCGAACTAGACTCAGACTTGGACTCGACCTTTCCTAAAATGCCTTAGATTAACCATAACCATCAACCATCAACCTTGTTACAATCATATATTGATCCCATATCTATAACCTGATCCGGGTTTGTTGGTTGAGAACCCTAGAGTTCTCTCTTCTTCTTGATTCGGTTGCAACCTCTTTCTCCAAAACTGGTGTTATGTTCTCCTTCTAACTATTTTATGTTCTAATTATTTATTGTTGCACATTCCCTTTTCTCTACTTTATGTTCTTTATTTTGGTCGGTTGTTTGAATCGAAAACAACTTGTGCAACTTATATTCACCAAAATGAAGCTCTGAAGTAACTTACACAATTTTTGTTCATCAAACCGAAGGGCCCAACATGATTCAAAGTCTATACTTAGAAATTTATATTGTTGGGTAAGGCAATGGATTTTGATGGTTGGAATAATTTTGAGAGGAACATATTGTTAATAGAGGTGGCTTGATGCCTATCCGCATATTGTTTCTTTTACTTCTACAATTGAGAAAGTAGAGATGGCGAACATATATGCACAACTCTGGTGTTCTGGTAAATATAAGATTTGATACATTTTTACTTGAACTTCCATGAATGTTCCATGTAGTTTCATTCCTCATAAATCATGGATCAATCCCTACAATAACAATGGATCCTTGGAGATAAATTTTTCAATGATAGTCAAAGTAGGAAATAACAAAGTTTCCTATGATTTCTACTGGATGTTGCAGTGATTCGCATGTTAATATGGAGAATCAAATTTGTGATCTTGAGAGAGCTTCTCTAAATGAAAGATAGTGGAATTGTGTTGTTTTGCTTGTTCAATATAATTTTCAAATTATAGGAGGAAGGCTCGCAGTTTTATTTTAAATATTTTGTAGAAGGTGTTTTCTATAAAACATTGAAGCCATTAGATATTCCGATTCAAGATTTTCTTATGCATTTTATCTATTATGACTTCTTGGGAATATGCTCTTACCACTTCTTGTTATGAATTCATAACAAGAAGTGGTAAGAGCATATTCCCTCATAAAACAATAATTATAGGGACTAGAAAATTACAACTATCCAATATCAACATCTTACAAATATTTTTGACAACAAAAATATGATCAGAATGAAGAAACTATAGCATTATTATTGAATTCAGACCTTTTTATTTTAGCACACATTTGAAAGGACTTGAGTTTTTTCATATTTATGGGAGTATACTTTCTAAATATCGCCAAGTTGATGTACAGGATTTTCATTCAAGTCAAGAATTGGTATAACGGATGGAGGTGTAGGGCTTGACCTCTTGACAAATCAAAGTGTTTACTTTGTTAAATTGTCTAATTCAATGTTGGTCCTAAAGTCTGCACCTAAATGCTAAAGGGCAATGCTAGGCCACCTCAAGTTTTGGGACGATTATCCTTTTGATAATTTGATTTTTTGGGTAATTTAGAGGGTTGGTTTTACCAAGACAGGAGCATGGCTAGGTTGGAAAATGATATGGATGAGGGTCCTCCTTGGATAGTGGTACACTAATGATAAACATGTGAAATAATAGAAAACAAAGGGAAACAACAAATTACTCAATGAATAATCTGCTACAAGAAGTTCAATACTTAAAATATCATTTCAAGACATTAAACATTTATCAAAAACACAATTTCTCCCACAAGTTGCAATAAAAACAAATCTTCAACAAGCATTAGTTGTTTTCATAGGTTGCATATCAATAAAGACAAGTTATATAATAGACGAAAGAAATGAAATGTACTTTTCACAAATAAAAAATTGCATTCAAGATAAGATAAAAACACATAAAGATTTGAATGAAACACTGTCATCAAGATTATATTCACCAAGTAGAGAGATTTAATCCATGAATATAATGGGTCCAACCAATATGATGTATTTCTATCCTTTCCCAAAAATAGAACCCCCAAAACATACAAAAACTACATATTTATCAGAGTTGCAAAGGCTCTCGTCCCTCTGGGACTGAGACTTAACTCTACATTAACAATTGTAGAACAACTTATTAACTTGACTAAAACACTGTTGGAGTACAACAATGTATACTTCACACTTGTCTTAATCAAAAGAGTGGTTCTTATCACACACAAAAGACCACTTATTGTGCTTTTTCTACCATTCTGCTTCTCCTCGTGACTTTCCTTTGACGATTTGGATTAATGCCTAGTTCATTTCCACACGTTTCTCTCAGACTAGACGTGATAAAAGAAAGTGATTGCGGAAGTTGTCAAAGGTGGTTTGGGTACACACCACTCCGACCCCCGCAATCCACCACAAGTTTCCACGTACCCCTCCAACAATACCATGGTTTTGATTGCGGGACCTCTCAAGGATGTTAACATTCGGACTTTTTTGTCCCCACAATGAAGTGTGGTCATCGATCTTGTCGCAATATGTGATCCGGGTGACCCTGCAAAAGTTCTATCCTTCTTCCATATTAGAACTCCCCTATCTAATTTAATGATGGTGCTAATTTCTTAGAGCCCGGGAGCTTTTGAATGTGGAGCATGAATATCTCCCGAAGTGACTTTTTCCCGAAGTGACATGGCAGTCTCTCGTCACTTTGGCACTTCAGAGTTCGGGAGCTTTTAGATGCAAAGTTTGTATAAATTCTGGAGTAGTATGGGCTCGGAGTGACGTGGCGGCATGAAATGAATTCCATGTGTCCTAATGTATGAGTGCCATGTGTCTCAGGAGAATGAGTGGCATGTGTCTCTGGCACTTTGGGCTTCGGGAGTTTATGAATGTGGCGCTTGGAAAATCCCTGAAGGACAATCTCTTGAATCTGACATGGCGGCCTGATGTCTGATCGTTGAAATGTTGTGGAAAGAAGGGTGACATGTGTCACTTGAAATAGCACAGATGGAAGACCTAAATGTGCCTGAAATGATCACCACATGTCTCAACAAATGAGTTCCACGTGTCTCAATGGATGAGTTCCATGTGTCTCCGGATCTTCATGGTTCGAGATCTTGGAGTGCAAAGTATGAACATCTACAGGATGGCCAAACTCCCAGAGTGACATGGTGACCTGGAAAAAGTGTGGATGACACAATCAAAGGCCCTAATATGAGAGCCACATGTCTCTGATGGATGAGCATCACGTGTCTGAACTGATGAGTGCCAAGTGCTGAGTTGAAAAACATCTATGGAGTGGTAGGGACTGAAGCGACGAGGCATTCTGACATCACTTCAGGACTTTGGCTCTTCATGACTTCGGGATGTAAATCATGGAAATATCTCGAAGTAGTATGGTCACGGTTGATGAGGAATTCTCTCGTCACTTCGGGACTTCAGACTTCGGGCTTCGAGAGCTCGGGATGTAGAGCATGGGAATCTTCTAAAGTAACTTTATCCTAGTTGACGTGGCAGTATCTCGTCACTTTGGGACTTCAGGCTTCGAGAGATCAGGATGTAAAGCATGGGAATATCTCGAAGTAAATTTCTCCCAGTTGTTGTGGTAGTCTCTATTCACTTCCGGACTTTGGGCTTCAGGAGATCGGAATGTAAAGAATAGAAAAATATCGAAGTAGTACGGGCCCGGTTGATGTGTTAGTCTCTCGTCACTTCAGAACTTCGACTCTTTGGGACTTTTGTTTGGTCATTAATCCTTGCGCGACTTTGAAAATTCAAATGCATGAGAGTCATTGATCTGAATTGTTCATGGGATATCCACCGTTGAAAATTGAAACTGTTTGTTTTCTTTTATTTCAAGCCTGAAATGGACTTCTCTGAATGTTGCATTTTTTTCTCATGGTTTCTTACTATGCATACAAAGGAATTGGAAGACCTGGATGTCTCTTGCATAGAGTAAAGGCTTGGTGGTCCTGCTACATGCTCAATTAGTGGAAAACATGATGACAAGTATTTCAAACTCAAACTAGACATGAAATTATCTTTCAAGGAAAACATAAATAATTCGGTGCAAAGAATTAGTCAAGCAATCTGATAAGGAAAACCGGGTCATTAAATAGATGGGAAACTAAATTTATCAACCAGAAGAGGAAAAATTCAACGAAGGCATAGGGAAATGAGAGAGGAGGGTAAAGAGTGCATACCTAGGTTACAACATTGGCTCCAACTGGGGATAACACTTCCCTGTGAGGTGCTAAGAACAGAAAATCAGTGCCTTTGCATTTAATACATTACTTCCACCTCCATCTTCTTACCTTTGTTCTGTCTGTTGGCCATGCATCTCTAAAAATTAATGTTGAAGCTAACCCCAGTGTCATTTTTGGGCTATGGAGTCTTTATTCAAACTACAGCTAAACCCCCATGCCTTTGTTGGGTATGGAGTCTTTATTCACACACAACTAACTAATCAAATGAAAAAACAAAAGGAAAGAATCTATGGTACAAGAGGGACCTTTTCTCATCCTTAAACAAAATTGTGTTTCAGGAAGTGCCCATTTACACGGCCTCCGAAGATATTTGTATCATCTAGATTGTGCAAGATAAATGTGTTATTGTCCATAACCTCCACTACCTTAAAAGGGCCAAACTAGAGGTTATCAAACTTATCGTGCTTGGACTTGTCATCCCTTCTGGCATCCCACCTCAAGACCAGGTCACCTTCTTGAAAGATATTCATCTTGGTTTTCTTGTCAAAGGTTGATTTAATCTTTCTTTGGTATGCTTCAATCCTCTGATCCAATTCTTCTATCTTTTTTAGAACCTCTATAATATGTAATATTCTCCTCTGGATGTCATTTGGCTCCTCAATCTCTTCATGTAAAAAATTTAGGACTGGTATACCAAGCTGGGTGGGAAAAAAATGTCCACACCATAAACAAGATGAAATAGAGAGCTTCCCAAAGAATCCTTGGTGTTGATTCAGTCAGACCACAAAGCATATTTGAGTTTGGAGTCCCAAGATTTCTTTTTTTTCGGTCAATAACTTCTTGATAATCCTGATGAGAGTTTTGTTTGATGACTCTACCAAACCATTCCCCTGAGGGTAATAGGGCATGGAATTTTTCAAGGAAATGTTATGACTTCCACATAATTCAATCATGGCTTTGGACTTGAATGCTTGGGCATTGTCTGTTATAAGTTTGTTGGGGCATTCGACTCTGGAAAAAATATTGGTTTCCAAGAAATTCATGATCACTTTGTTAGTGGCATTCCTAGTGGGCATAGCCTCGATCCACTTTGTGAAATAGTCGGTGGAAGTGAGAATCCACTTATGCTACCCACTAGAGGATGGATTTATCTCACCTATTAATTCTAACCCCCATTGCTGAAATGGAACACTTGTAGTGATAGGTTTTAGGGGTAGTGATAGTAACTTATGTTTTCCTACAAATTTCTGGCATTCATTGCAAGCCCTAACAATAGTAAATATATCAGAGAAAAGGGTGGGCCAGTAGCACCCTACCCTTAAGATATTGAGAGTTGTCACCTTCCAATGTTGGTGTCCTCCACATACTCCTCTATTCATTTCTATTGTGACTTGTTTGGCTTCATTTTCATCAAGGCATTTTAACAGGATGCCAACAGGATCCCTCCAATACAAGTTCTGGTTTGAAATGAAGAATTTGATAGCCTTCATTTTGAGAGACCTGGCCTTTGTCTTCTTCACATCTGGTGGACATTCAAGATGCTACAAAAAATAAATGATGTTTCTATACCAAGGTGAAGAGGAGTAATTTTCAAATACTTGCATGATGTCTTGTCTAGATCGTATGATGGGTGCATTTGATTGGGTGAAGATTTGATGTAATTACATCACCTTACAGTTTGATTATGTTAACAACTTGGAAAGTACTTGTCCCTTGATCATCTTGGTGGGTTTTATGTGTAGGTCATACTTTAATAGTTTGACAATCCACTTCCCCATTTTCGCCTCATTGTTTGGCTAGACCAGAATCTCTTTGACATTGTTGCTAGGAACAAAGGTTGTTATGATAGACTGTAATGCATATACCCTGAATTCCTTGAGTGCTTTGACCAATGAATAAGACTAATTTTCTAATATATCATACTTCATCTCAACATCTTGGAGGGATTTTCTAAAAATGCTATGGGTTGTTCACGCCCTTCTCCATTTTTCTGTAGTAGTACAACAACAATGGTTTCCTCGGAAGCGAAAGAAAAAATGAAGAAATATTTGGTATAGTCAGGGTTGGCTAATATAGGGGCTCCACTAAAGCCTATTTGATCCTTTGGAATGTTGATTTTTCCTCTAGCGACCATTTTATCACAACATCTTTCTTCAACATGTTAGTGATAGGCTTCAGGATTTTGGTGAAATTCAGCACAAAGTGCCATAGGAAGTTTATCTTTCAAATGAAATACTGGATAGCCTTTTTATTTCAAGGGATTTCGATCTATTGAATGGAATTGACTCGCTTCAGATCAATTTTTATACCTCCTGTTGATATGATGTGGCCCAGAAGCTTCCCTTCTAGTATGGAAAAGTGAGACTTCCTAGGATTCAGAGATATTCTGTATCTCCTACATTTCCGGGAAACCTCCTCCAGATGCTTCAAATGTTCATCATCAGACTTGGAGAAAATGGTGATGTCATCCAAATATATAACCATAAATTTGTATTTTCCCCCATGAAATCTATGTCCATGGCCCTCTGAAAAGTGGCCCCTGTGTTCATCAGCTCAAAAGGAATATTGCATACATGAATGTTCCCCATGGGGTGGTGAATGTTGTTTTTTCTTTTTCCTCTTCACACACTGCTATCTGGTTATAGCCAGAGTATCCATCTAACAAGGAAATCCTATGGGCACCTACCACCCTCTGTAAAATATGATCTATATCTTGAGGAGGGGGTAATTGTCTTTTAGAGAACACTTGTTGAGATTTCAGAAATCAACACACAAGGGTATCTCCTCATTTTTCTTTCTCATAGGTACCAAGTTGGCCACCCAGTTTGAGTACCTCAATGGTACAATAATATTTGCATCTAGCATTTGTTTCATCTCTTTCTCGATTATAGACATTAGCATGGGATTAAATTGCCAAATATTTTGTCTGAATGGCTTGGATCCATCCTTCAGAGGTGTCTTGTGTTGGATGATGTCGGTGTCAAATGTCTTTAAATCCACATACGACCAAGCGAAAGTATCAGAATTTTTTTTTGATGAGGCTGGCATACTTGTCCCTTTGTTCTGCAACTAATACTTTAGACATCTTGATGATCTTGGGATTCTCAGTGGTCCCAATATTGCAATTTTTTATCTCTTCTTCTTGATTCTTCATGGTAGCTTCTCTGAAAACGTCATTACTGTCAAACAACCTATTTAGTGGCACTAGTACTCTTGGAATGTGATTGGTTTTCAACTCCACAATATCGTGTCCAACTACTATCTTTAGCAAATGAGTTTTTGGTTGATTTTCTAATTCATTATTTCCACCCTCTTGGATTTATTGGTCGAATGAGATGTTGGAGAATTATTCAATGGTCTGTAGAAACCTATGCAGCCTAAATCATCGCTAAAGACTTTCTAGTGATTTATGTTGTCTGATATGGATGTCCTATGTCTGATTTCCACCTAATATTTAATATTTGTACCAAGGGGAGGTCTAAAAGTGTTGAAAGCCAATACCATAGAATCTACCTTCTGATTCTCCTCTTTGGGGATGAAGGATATATTAAATGCTAGAAAGAAATTTTCGATCAGGTCCCATACCTCATTTTTGTATTGCTTGAGCCTCTATTGTTTAGCTTGATATATGTTCTTAACTTGATTGATGATTAACTCAGAATCACCAAAAAATGTCAAACAACCAATGGCCATGTATTTGTCATCCCTCAATCCCAGCATCAAAGCTTCATATTTAGTTATATTGTTAGTATTTCCAAAATCCATCTTATAAGAGAGTGGTATTAACTATTTTGAAGGGGAAATGAGGAGTATACATGCCTCAGATCCTTCCTTTGATGAAGATCCATCGAAATACATCTTCCATACTTTGTTTTTTTAACCTATCAATGGCTGATATTTGCATTGGATAACTAATATTTTGGGTTCATCATCATTTAAATGAAAAACAGATGAGCCGATCTCATTCTCCATAGCATAAATTGGGTGATTTCTTGGGTTCTGATGGTCACTGAAAATATAGGATAGTATTACTTCTCTGTATAGCCTCCTATGTTCCCCATTGAACACAAGGATGGTGGCGTAAGTGAGGTCCATTTATAATGATCCTCCAACCTTCTTAGCCCAATTTCTAGATAATAGCATACCAAATTTTGAGGGAATGTCAACCACAACAATATCCATCACTACACTCTTCATTGGTAATTGTGCCAAAGAAACCACCATATATTTTATCATTCCCAGAAATTTTACTTTCTTAGAATCAAATGAGTATAAGTCCTGGTAGGGTTTGGTGATCTCCAGACCTAGTTCTTCTATAACAACTTTGGGCATAACATTGTGCGAGGCTCCTGAGTCCATAAGATATCTATGCAAGATATTATCATGGACATTTAAAGATATATAGAATGGTGGAGAAGCATCATCCTCAATGTGTGGACCCATAGTAATGGATAGGTTCTCATCCTACATACTAATTACATCAGAAGATACAATAGAAGTAGTTGGTTTCATAACTTTCATGATATATTTTTTGAAAGGTTCATTCTTCATCAATTCTGTCAAAGGAACATGGATCTTGATCTTTCTCAATTCATGTTCTAGGATGAAAGAGGTTAGTGGCCTATCAACTTCCTTTATCTCAGGGACTATAGGTTTAGGTGGGAGAAGTTGTTGAGATTTAGATGACATATCTTTCCTTGGATTGGGCGTGGGAAGGACTTCAGCCTTTTTGTTTTGATAAGATGTAGTGGCTTTGGGAGCCCCCCCCCCCCTCTTTTCCTCAAATCATATTTTTTATGGGGTTGGCCTTGAATAACTCCCTCTTTCTGTATCTAACTATCAAATTGATTTGAAAATTGTGTTACCTCATATTCTTGTTGCATTAAGTGACTAGTATAATAATTTGTTTCATTAAAAAGTACAATAGTATCATCTACAACATCGTTGTCTACATCTATCTCCTCAATCTGATTGTCTTGGAAAGGAGGTGCTACCCTTTGATCATCAACATTCCTCCTTTCTCTCTACATTATCCGAGGGGCATCATTAGGTCTTCTAACTGGTTTGGATTTCTATTTCCATTTGCTTGAAAAGACCTATTTGGTTGCTTAGATTCCCATTTCAACTTATCTATTTCAAATGTCAGATCCTTCAAAGTTTTGGTCATTTCATCAATTTTGGGATCAGATGTGGCTGGTTTAGAGGAGGCAGGGAAATATTCTCTTTGTTTCTTCTTGTCTTTATCATATCTAGTCTTTAATCTATGTGATGCCAAGATATTGGATTCAACCTCAATGGTTTCTTCCTGCATGGAAAATAGTGTGGTGGATCTTCTCTCCCTTAGAAGATGGGATAACTCTGCATAAAATGAATTGGCATAAGTGATATTGGCAAAGGCTTCAGATGGTTTAATTTCATCTGGGATTCTATCATACATCTTATTGAATCTCTTAGTGAAGTCTAAAATAGATTCACCATTCTTTTTCTTTAGATCCCCAAACTCAGTGATGTAGTAGAGATAATCTCTCCTATCTCCCCATTGATTTATTAAACCTTTATATAACGCATCAATATATGCGATGGAGGCTGGAGGAAGACCCTGGAACCATTTCCTTACTTCCCCATCTAGAATCTGCACAAACAACCTCATCCATACATTTGCATAGTCAATGTTAAAGTTGTCTGCAAAGCTGTAAAAGGCTACCAGATGTTCCTCAACAATGAAATAACCCTCCCCATTATATCTTGGTAAATATTTCATGTAATATGTAGTTGGGAGTGCATGTAAGCATACAGACAGAACTAGGGGTGCATAGCTGGAAAAAATTATCGCATTCATCCTATTAGCAACCATGGCTTGGATGTTGGACTGGATGTTGAAGTAGAGTCAAGAGTTAAATATGTCTGATGATCCTTGGAATTGTGGTTCTCAGGGCTAGAAAATTCAAGTTGCTTATGATGAAGATAAGTAGACTCTTTGGGTACAAATTTACCCTTGAGGGGGAATGTATATCTTTGAGATACGGTGGATTTCTTAGTTTCCTTTATGGCTCAAAGACTATTGTTTCCTTCTCAGGGTTAGGATAAGCCTTGGTGGCTTTTATGTGTTCATATTTGGACTTGTTGAGTCCTTTTCTAGGTACCAATATTTCTTTTGTAAATTTTACTCAGTGGAGTCACCACTAGATTCTTTAACCATGGAGTTGCGAGGTGAATGATATGCAGTCTAGATGTGTTTCATATTTGTTCACCATCAAAGATCAAATATGATCATTTTATTTCTCCCAGGGAAATATATTTTGTTACTCTGTTCCCTAGCAATGGCACCAAAAAATGTTGGCCCTAAAGTCTGCATCTGATTGTTAAAGGGAAAATCTAGGCCACCTCAAGTTTTGGGATGATTATCCTTTTGATAATTTGATTTTTTAGGTCAGTTAGAGGGTTTGTTTTACCAAGACAGGAGCATGGTTGGTGTTATCACTCCAAGAAACTCCTTAGGGTTGTAGGCTAAGGATGCTTGGTAACTTAAGAAAATAATGGTTTTTTTGTGTTTATGAAATTGTGGATCAATGGGATAAATCAGTGACTAATGGGAAGAACAGCTTATCAAGTATTCGAATAAATCAGTGCTTTTAGAAATCAATGATTAGATGGAATAATTGGACAGGGTATGAAGAATACTAATCAAGATAACCAAATACAATGAATGCAGGGTCATACAAGATAGTAAGAAGTCTTTTAATTCAAATTCATGAGCTTTATAAGAAGATGACAGTTCTTAAAAGATGAACAAAATTGAATTAAAATACAGAGTAAAATAGTATATGAATAAATCTGATATTGATGACAAAAGGAAACTGTGATTCTATTAGAAGATAAGAGCCTTAGTACAATAATCCAAGTGTCTCTAGAATCCCCCCCTACTATCTGTCTTAAGTCTGTAGCTTTATAGCTTTACATCACAATTCTCAGATCCTAAAACAATGCATCTGATATTCTAAAAACAGAAAGTAAACTATATTTACAAAAAACTAGGAAGAGGTCCTCAAGATGAGGTCAATCCATATCTAAGAGTAGTAGATTGCTGATGAAGTGCAGTTTTAGCCTCCCAAGGCTGTTTGATTTGGTCCTCCAAAGAAAAAATTTGAATTTGGTGAAGTGTGCAAAAACCCTGATTTTCTGCCTTTGAAAAAGATGCCAAATGTAGTTGAAAAACCTCTTTTTGACCTTATCCCTCAAAACTAGCCTTTGAATCAGACTTGATAATTCAACAGCTATCCATTTGAAGTGGTTTCAAACCATTCAAACTCAAAAAATCCTGATCTATGCAAAATTTCAGTTATTCTGGCCGTGACAGGATTTCACCAACTAATTTACCCAAAAATCCACTCCTTAGCTGGTGAAAAGCAGAGCTTTCACCAGCTAACTAGCAAAATTCAAGACGGGTTAGCTGGTGAAAGCGCATATTTTTTTAAAATCAAATTTCTCAGTCATGGAGAGTCTGTTTTGCATGCTTGAATAGTCGATTGACATCTACCAATCCTAATATTTCAAATGGTGCTTTCAAATATGCATTTGGAGCCTGGGAAGCTAGTCAAATGTTCCCTACAAGACTAGGCATCATTCTTTCAAAAATGCCAATGCATTTTTTATCGCTAACATCTGGCTCCAACTGGGATGGAGACCTCCCTGCGAGGTCTCCAAGAACTTGGTAGACCCTGTGCCTTTAGTATTGAGCATGGAGTCATTCAACCTTTACAATTTATCATCTGGCTATTTCCCAAAGTTTGTTGTTGTCTTTCCCAATCTTCTTTATCTATAGCATGTATGCTTCAAACTCCCCTGAAAATGTTGTTTGCACATTGACATGGCATCTGTTGTAAAATGGAACGAACTTCAGTAACAGCTGCAACTATTGAACTGAAAATGTCATCTGCTAAGACCATATCAAATGCCTCCTTTGTGACCTCTTTAGTTTGAGGATCTTCCACGAATCTTTGATGCTAAGTTTTTCTTGATTTGG
>JASDQU010739804.1:131525-168171 GCA_032191745.1 Picea mariana | reverse complement strand
TACCTATATGACTTCAGTGATCATGGGAGATCAAATTGTACTCCATGGTATACAGATATCTTCAGATTTTTTTTGAGACTGGTTCTACTAGGCCTTGTTCGTGAGTATGAAAACTTGTGGCATGTAACTGCATTTCTATTTGTCTATTCATGCTCATAGACACTTGTTTGGTATATTTTCCACATGGATCTGCAGTGTAATTTTATTGGCAGCATGTATGCAAAGTTAGTACAGAATGTAATGAGAAATGAGTTCATCCAACTGGTCCCCTGCCACTCCACTTCTGGGTTATTTATAATGTATTTCAACCATCACAAATACTCCTCTGACCTCACACATTAGGGGGCATCTGTTATAGCAAGATTTGCCTCACCCTATGCAATCTTGGAAAGAGGGCCTTATTCCATTTCCCTATGCATACTTATCTTCCCTGTTGATAAAATCCAGAGACAAAAATTAATATTTTTCCACTTGTACACATCTTGCACACTATACAACATGCGTATACACAGGATGCTCCACTACATCCCGCATACATCGGGATTTGTGCCAGAAAATCTAAATTAAATGTCGAGTTTCCATGTCACGATAGGATATCTCTAATCCGTGGCCTTCCATATACTAAAAACATTCTGAATCGTCCCTTCAGTTCCATTTTGAAGGCTATAAATGGTCCAATTCCGAGCTATGGAAAAAAGGAGAAAGAATTCAACATTGAGAGAAAAGTTACTCTGGAGAAATTATTACTTCATATTGAGTCTGCATCCCTTTGTCCTTTAAGTATGAACACAGTTTTCATCCCCCAAGCTCTTCCCTTATTGATGGAGAACCCCATTGTCTCCCTTCTATGAGCTTGCCTTTGGTGGAGGATTTAAGTGGTGGAGGCCCAGCTGGAAGGAACTTAGTTTCTTAGTTCCAAACCGTGTCGACATGAAAGTCTGTAATGTTTTCACTTCTGTTGATCATTTATTAATAGAAATACTCCTTTCCTGTCCTATTAATATCTTGTGAATATATGAGTTATTATCCATGGGTATATTTTTCATGTATATTGATGGATTATGTTATCTAATGTGCTAACCTTTTATATTATCACTATATGCTTGATGTGCTTGCTTGTTGAGAACTTGTTGCAAGTATAAAGCTTTGGGTCAAAGTTCTCAATGGTGGACATCATTGAAAATATGGACGAGGTAGGACTCTTCCTTATCTCGCTTGCACATTGGTTTATGTTAGTGTCCTATAATGATAAGAGACCTGATGATTTAGTTATGATTGGTGGGTTTCATGATGAAGTTCCTGACTTGCTGGTCTGGTTGTCTCTTGGAATAAATTTTCCCAAGTTATGGTCATTAGATGATAGGATGGATCATTAGATGAAATATTTTTTGTTATTCTTGAGTTAAATATATTTAAGATGATTTTTAGACTTATCTTTTCAAAAAAATGATGAGTCTATACTTTTATTAGAAAAAACTCTAAAATTCCAGTTTTGACAGATAAGGGCCATTTTTCAAAGCACTCTAAGCTACTGAAAGTTGCCACTTTCGGTAGCTAAAATGGCATGTGAGAAACACTCTAAGCCACTGAAAGCACAGAGTCGGATAATGGTCAAACTATCCCATTGGACTTTCAAACTTCTATCAGTACGCATCATCATCATCTCAATTGCTATTGAAAATGACTGGAGTGAATCATGATACGATCTGGGCAAGTGATTGTTTGTATGATATGATTATTTAGTGATATCTATTTAACCCTAATCTAGTAGATCCAATCACCATAAGCTTTTATCTTTCATTTTTATTGATCTATCACATGGTATATGTCCTGATCGAATGATGTAGTCATCATTATGATCTGATTTTCATTCTATATTAAGGGTTTGTTATAAAAATTCTCTTCCAATCTATTCTCCATACCACGCATCTTTCCAGTGCTCAATTTTTTATTTTCCCTCTATCACCGCCACCGTGTCTGCCCAAGATTGATTTTATCATATTGCAAGTATTGAAAACTGGTTTTGCAGATGAAGAAGGGAGGATTTCTGCTCAGGAAGGATCTCAATGACATAACATATATGGAATCTCACCCTGAGATTTTCTAGATGTTCAAAGATGTTGGTTGCTATAGGTTTTATGAAAAACTCCAAAGATTTCATCAAGGTGTGGCTAAGGCATTTGCATTGACCTTTGATGGAGCCAAGGCCAGAGTTGGAACAATTGAGGTACAGGTTAATGAAGCCATGGTTGCAGCAACAACAAAGATGCCTAGGACTGGTGAAAGATGGTTCAAATCAACCACTACTAAAGACATTGAATTCACGTCTTATCTCAATCTTGAACACAAATGCATCACTTGGAAGAAAGATATACCTAGATTCTTCTTAGAATAAAAGTGGAAACATTTGCTTAAAGAAATTCAGGTATACATCACATGTGAAGGAAGATATGGTAGAGTAATGTTCTACCATTTCAAGCTTATGAACCATTTTATAGGTAGATTCCCTTTGAATCTGCCCTTCTACCTTCACAGAAGCTTGAAAAAAATGACACACCATGTCAAGGCCAAGCCTACCAAGGTGCAGAGTAGGCTCTCCCATTATAGCCTCATTAAGCTTATAGTACTTCAAGAATTGCAGGGGAGTAATAAGACTTGGGAGCATCTTATTTTTGGGGGAGAATTTGAACTAGAACCCCAGCCCAAGGAAAAGAAGAAGATCTCATCCACTAAGTCTTCAACACCATAGAGCGATAAAAGGAAAAGAATATCCATTTCCCCAATAATTGCAGAGGAGTCAACTTCGTCTTCCAAGTCCAAGAAAGCCAAAAAGATGCTTGTTTTCAGCCAAGCTCTAGAAGGGAAAACTAGTGCCTCTAGTAAAAACGTTTTGAATCTGCCTTATATAGATTCAGAGGAGGATTTAGAGCCAGTGGAAGGAGAGATTCCCAAGCAATATTCTTTTGAAGAAGCACCTTTTTCACCAAAGGTTCTAGACCTGGAGATTCCTGAAACATCAACAAGCAAACACAGCAAGGTCAACAAATCATCAAAGATTGAAAAGCTTAAAGAAGAAATATCAGAGATGAAGTTTCTTGAGAGGGTCATTAAATCCCAAAACTAGACTATAAGTAACACATCAGATGAGGTAAGAGATTGTTTTGAAAGGTTAGCTAAAATCCTTGTAAAGGAGTAGAAGAGGAATAAGAAATTGCTCAAGGAGAATCGTAAGTTGCTTAAAATAGTTAGAGGTTTAAGGATCAAACTAAGGCTTAAAAATCCTAAGCTAAGAGAACATCCTGATTTAGAAGCCCTAGCTCAAGTTACTGAGAACCTAAATAAAGATCCTAAAGAGTAGGTAGATCGAAGAAAATCCATTTTTGCAGTTTTGAACAGTGGTGGAAAGCTCAAGATTTTCAGCAGCTTATTCTTTTTTCTCAAGGCAATGTTAGTTGCCGAAAGCTTTGCTTTCGACAGCTAAACCTACTCTATTTTATACCTGTAAGCCACCGAAAGTGCATAAAATGACAGATTTTTCATCTTTTTTCTCAGATCAAATATTTTGGTGTCTAGATCATTTGGAAGGGGTTCCAAATAAAAGATAAAAATTTAAAAGAAACAGATCATCATCTCTTCCTAGTTTTTGAGGTATATGCTAAGAAAAGAAAGTGAAGTGGCTTCTCAATTTTGGATAAAGAATTGCATATTTGTCAAAACAAGATTTTGAAATGCCTTGTCATCACTTGGAAACTCATTGAAGATATTAGATAGTGCTGAATGCTGTCAAATATTGTTGAATATATAGTTGATAAGGGTTGACCCTTAAATCAGGACTAGATTTGACATATCATACTAGTTTTGATTTTATTCTATTTTAATTATTCTAGATCCATTTTTATAGGATCTTGAACTGTTATGTAAAGGCTATAAAGCCTATGAATTTGAAAAAAAGAGGGTTGGACTTGGGATGACCAAAAATGTAAAAAAGCTCACAGGCTTTAATTGACTGTAATGAATGAATACAAAGACTTTATTTTCCAGATTCTTGTGTCATTTTCTGTGGTGAAATTTTCTCTGATGTAAATTGTTATTCCTTAGTTTTTCATATTGTTTTTTTGTTCTCATTGCTTATAAGAAGATTATGCTCAGGATTTTTCATGAACACCCTGATCTGGCTTAAGGACAATGTTTATGTTTTCTTCTAAAGATTGAATGTAGAATTCAGATAAACACTGCTCTACATTTGAAATCATCCCTGATCTTTCCTCTCTCCACCTCACAAATTATAAGAATCCACTAATATGACTATCTTTCCTGGCTACATATGTATCTGTTATTTATTCATTTAATTGTCTTTTATCTTTGACTCCATTTTGCCCAATGGTACTTTTTATGTCTCAACCAAAGCAATTAAAAAATCCATAAACAAACCCATGTTATGCATATCTAGCCTAAGATCCACACATAACAAAGTTATATTAGACAAAGATATCCCTATCTGAGTTTCAGAGGGATAGATCCAAGACTTGAAGTGGTTTTTTGGTTACCCTTGCCGATTTCCTCCTCAGCCTAGGAAATTACAGGTTGATAACAGAATGACAATCGTACTGGGGAACTCTCCCCAGTAGTACAATTCAAATTTCCAGATCTGATCACTAATGGTGGATAGTGACCAGACACAAGAAGGCTGAGATCATTCACCTGGTGACTCCAATCTCTAGATCAGTTCCAATTCGAAGACTCCACTAGAGGAAGAATCTAAATCATGACCAAGCAGTGTAGAAAGACCAGGTATTCAAGTCCTAATTGTATTCAAGATGTTATAGGATTTTTCTGTAATTATCTTCTCTCTTATTCTGATCCTAGTTAAGAGTACAATGCTGAAGTTTACATTGATCATTTGCAAATTGATGAGATTCAAGAGACTAAGCCCCAAATTGAGGATCATGTACATACTCATACACCTGTGCACATCCCAGATGCACCTGTAGAAATCCTAGTGAGACATAAGCCTCCTGCTTTATCTCCTACTATTGTTAAACCTCTAGATGGTTGTAAGCCTATTGCTTCACCTCATGTACCTGCCAAAATCCTAGACAAATACAAGCCCCTATATTTGCCTCCTATCCTCCATGACCTCCCTGCAAATTACACCAATAATCTACCCATGTTTGATGGAGAGGATGCCAATATCATTGCTGAAAAACACATCCAGAGGTTTGAAGATTTCCTTGACCTTTATGAGGTTGAAAATGACGATGTCTATATTAGGATGTTTGCCTTGTATTTGCAAGGTAAAGTTAAAAATTGGTTTAAAAACCTTCCAGCTGCAACATGCAAGCTTTCTTAGATAGGTGGGTGATCATGGGAAATGTTTTCCTCATCTTAAAAGAGTATGACCACTTGAAAAGAAATCCAGAAGAGACTGTACAAAAATTCTCAACCAGGTTCAATAATGTGTATCATTCAATACCTGTGGACATAAGGCCACCTCCTAGCTCATCTCAATTGCATTACTCAGATGCCTTTGATCGATAAATGACATTCTAGTTAAGGGAAAGAGACACTGCAACCCTTGAGGAAATGCAAAATGTTGTGGTTGACGTAGAAGCTAATCTGTTAAACAAAAGGTCCAAGCTTAGAGTAGAAGAAAAGGCTAGAATAGAAAAGGAGCAGCTGAAATATTCATAAACTAAACTGGACATTCTATCCAACACCATGGAAGAAACATTGCATAGGATTAGCATAAGAGGAGAACCTGATGTTCAAAGACATCATGTTCCATTGATTTCAGAAAAATAAAGGGTCACTATCCGTAAACATGTTGTAGCTCATCCTTGGTACCATGGTTTAGACAATGATAGCTTCATGTACTCAATCCATGATACAGTCAAAGATGAAGTTCAAAACTAGAAGATGGAGGAAGATTATCCTGATATGATATGCATGTTCAATGGTATTTCATCCATGGAGGATTCACCCAAGCTTGATTGGTATGATGAAAACCCTGATCAGGATGTAGAAATTCTTGAGGTAAGTGGACATAATTTACTCTTATGCTTCTCTTCTTTTGAATTTTGGAAGGAAATTTTTGAACAAGTGGTAAATATCAAAGAAGGAAAACCTTTTGATGAGATAGTGAAGGAGGTTAGTGTTGATAAAAAGGACATTTCAGATCCAGGATTACAATCTACAAGTTTATTCGATTTTCAAAGTTCAAAAAAAAATTTAGAGCCTGAAACGGAATTCGAAGCACTAAAATGTAACTCTGTACCATTAGGGGTTAATTCACGTCAAATTTTGAAGGAGGAAGGTGTAGAAAATTTTAACGAAAATGCAAACTACCTGCTTCTATGTTTTGCCTCACTCCTAAGAAAACATTGCCAGTAGATTGTAAATAGTAAGAAAGAGGAATGTTCTAATGCATTAGTTGAGGAGAACAAGGATGATACGGAAGTTGATCCAGAGGTACAATCACTAAATCTTTTTGAAGGGAAAATATCAGATGGAATCCTGAAGCTTGAAATAGGTGATGAGCTGAGCCATTTTGATCCACTACCTCTGTGCTTCAAATCATTTCAAATTTTGAGAGGGAATATTGGTCAGATTTTAGTTGAAAGCCACAGTATGAGCCATGAAGTGCCAGAAAATCCCATTCCACAGTCATCAAAAACATTTTATGATCCTATAGTTGATATTCTGGATAATGCATCTTTTCAAAGTCTAGTTTCAATTACTCCTAATGAATTAAAAATTTGTTATGATATGGATATGATAAGACAATCTTCCCCACTGACTGGTTCAGCAGAAATATCAGTGAAAAACCCATCAAATGAAATGAAAATGCATCTTGAAATGTTTGAAGACTGGAAGACCTCATGAGAAACATAAGGTCAGGATATGGAATGGACTGATTGCAAATTCCAAGAAACAACTTAGGTCTATTTGGATCCTATAGGTATGTACATGGAGAAATTTTTCGTGGAAGGTCCACAACACATTTTCAACGGTTTAGTGGTTTTTCAGATTGATCAATTCTCATGTAAGGGAGATCAGGATAGAAATCCTTATCACATATCATTACCAGATCTACATTTTAGTTTGGGGAAAATCAGTGAAAGAGTATAGGTTTCAGATCCAATTTTTGACTGGTTATACCGGATGTCACATATTGATTAGGATCAAGCATTCTCAGGATTAGAATAGGGTGTATGTATATAAATAAGATCATTAGATCAACGTTTTTAATAGATTTACCATATGAAAATAATCTTGTTGGGAAAGTATGTGTTTTATTTTTCTTTATGTTTTACTTCAAAGATTCATTCAAAGTCGGAATGAATAATCAACTGATTTTCGATCACTAGGATGAAGGACAGATCAAAATATAGGCTATGGGTTCAGCCCAATGGATAAGGCATTGATTTATGAATATAGAGAGTTGGGATTCTTGACACCTCATCAAGATCCGCCATCCCCAATTGGAGCCTATGTTAGTTTCCTATAATGATAGGAGACCTGATGATTCAGTTATGATTGGTGGGTTTCAAGATGAAGTTCCTAGCTTGCTAGTTTGGTTGTCTCTTGGAATACATTTTCCCAAGTTATGGTCATTAGGTGATAGGATGGATCATTAGATGAAATATTTTTTGTTATTCTTGAGTTAAATATCTTTAAGATGAGTTTTAGACTTATTTTTTCAAAAAAATGATGAGTCTATACTTTTATTAGAAAAAACTATAAAATTTCACTTTCGGCAACTAAGGGCCATTTTTCAAATCACTCTAAGCTGTCGAAAGCTACCACTTTCGGTAGCTAAAAAGACATGTGAGAAATTATCTAAGCCACTGAAAGCACAAATTAGGCTAATGGTCAAACTGTCCCATATGACTCTCAAACTTCCATCAGTACACAGCATCATCATCTAAATTGCTACCAAAATTGACTAGAGTGAATCATGATACGATCTGGGCAAGTGATTGTTTGTCTGATATGATTATTTAGTGAGATATATTTAACCCTAATCTAGTAGATCCAATCACCATAAGCTCATATCACTCATTTTTCTTGATCTATCACATGGTATCTATCCTGATCGAATGATGCAGTCATCATTATGATATGATTTTCATTCTATATTAAGGGTTTGCTATAAAAAATATCTTCCAATCTGTTCCCCATACCATGCATCTTTCCTCTGCTTGATTTTCGATTTTCCCTCTATAAAATCCACTGTGTCTACCCAAGCCCAATTTTATCATATTGTAGGTATTGACAACTGGTTTTGAAGATGAAGAAGGGAGGATTTCTACTCAGGAAGGAGCTCAATGGCATAACATATCTGGAATCTCACCCTAAGATTTGTCAGATGTTCAGAGATGTTGGCTGCTACAAGTTTTGTGAAAAACTCCAAGGATTTCATCAAGGTGTGGCTGAGGAATTTGTGTTGACCTTTGATGCAGACGAGGCTAGAGTTGGAACAATTGAGGTACAGTTTAATGAAGCCATTGTTGCAGTAGCAACAGAGATGCCTAGGACTGGTGAAAGATGGTTCAAATCAACCACTACTAAAGACATTGAATTTAGGTCTTATCTCAAGCTTGAACACAAATGCATCACTTGGAAGAAAGATATACCTAGATCCTTCTTGGAAGAAAAGTGGAAACATTTTCTTAAAGCAATTCAAGTATACATCACATGTGAAGGTAGATATGGTAGAGTAATGTTCTACCATTTCAAGCTTATGAACCATTTTACAGGTAGATTCTGTTTGAATCTTCCCTTCTACATTCATAGAATCTTGAAAAAAATGACACACCAGGACCAAGCCAAGCCTACTAAGGTACAAGGTAGGCTCTCCCATCATAGCTTCATCAAGCTTATAGTGCTTCAAAAATTGCAGGGGAGAAATAAGACTTGGGAGCATCTTCTTTTCTGAGAAGAATTTGAACCAGAACCCCAGCCCAAGGACAAGAAGAAGATCTCATCCACTAAGTATTCAACACCATAGAGTAGTAAAAGGAAAAGAAGATCCATTTCCCCAGTAATTGCAGAGGAGCCAACTTTTTCTTCCAAGTCCAAGAAAGCCAAAAAGATGCTTGTTTTCAGCCAAGCTACAGAAGGGAAAACTAGTGCCTCTGGTAAAAACGTTTTGAATCTGTCTTATATAGATTCAGAGGAGTATTTAGAGCCAGTGGAAGGAGATATTCCTGAGAAATTTTCTTTTGAAGAAGGACCTTTTTCACCAGAGGTTCCAAACCTAGAGATTCCTTAAACATCAACAAGCAGACACAACAAGGTCAGCAAATCATCAAAGATTGAAAATCTTAAAGAAGAAATATCAGAGATGAAGTTGCTTGAGAGGATCATTAAATACCAAAACCAAAATATAAGCAACACATCAGATGAGGTAAGATATTTTTTTGAAAGGTTATCTAAAATGCATGTAAAGGAATAGAAGAGGAATAAGAAATTTCTCAAGGAGAATCGTAAGTTGCTTAAAATGGTTAGAGGTTTAAGGATCAAACTAAGGCTTAAAAATCCTAAGCCAAGAGCACATCCTGATTTATAAGCCCTAGCTGAAGTTGTTGAGAACCTAAATGAAGATACTAAAGAGTAGGTAGATCAAAGAAAATCCATTTTTGTAGTTTTGAACAGTGGTGGAAAGCTCAAGATTTTTGGCAGCTTATTCATTTTTCTCAAGGTACTGTTAGCTGCCAAAATCTCTACTTTTGGCAACTAAACCTACTCTATTTTATACCTGTAAGCCACCAAAATCACAGAAAATGACAAAGTGTTCATATTTTTTATCAGATCGAAGATTTTGGTGTCCAGATCATTTGGAAGGGGTTCCAAATAAAAGATAAAAATTTAAACGATATAGATCATCATCACTTCCTAGTTTTTGAGGCAGATGCTAAGAAAAGAAAGTGAAGTGGCTTCTCAATTTTGGATAAAGAATTGCGTATTTGTCAAAAAAGGATTTCAAAATGCCTTGTCATCACTTGGAAAGTCATTGAAGATATCAGATAGTGTTGAATGCTATCAAATATTGTTGAAGATCTAGTTGATAAGGGTTGGCCCTTAAATCAGGACTAGATTTGACATATCATACTAGTTTTGATTTTATTCTATTTTAAGTATTTTAGATCCATTTTTATAGGATATTGAACAGTTATGTAAAGGATATAAAGCCTATGAATTTGAAAAAAAGAGGGTTGGACTTGGGATGACCAAAAATGTAAAAATGCTCACAGGCTTTAATTGATTGTAATGAATGAATACAAAGACTTTATTTTCCAGATTCTTGTGTCATTTTCTGTGGTGAAGTTTTCTCTGATGTAAACTGTTATTCCTTAGTTTTTCATATTGTTTTTTTGTTCTCATTGATTACAAGAAGAGTATGCTCAGGATTTTTCATGAACACCTTGATCTAGCTTAAAGATAATGTTTATGTTTTCTTCTGAAGATTGAATGCAGAATTCAGATATAATCTGCTCTGCATTTGAAATGATCCCTGATCTTTTCCTCTCTCCACCTCACAAATTATAAGAATCCATTGATATGACTATCTTTTCTGGCTACATATGTCTCTGTTATTTATTCATTTAATCATCTTTTATCTTTGACTCCATTTTTCCCAATGGTCCTTTTTATGTCTCAACAAAAACAATTCAAAAATCCATAAACAAATAGATTTTTTGCATATCTAGCCTAATATGCACACTTAAACAAAGTTATATCAGATAGAGAGATCCCTCTCTGAGTCTCAGAGGGCTGGATCCAAGAATCGAAGCAGTTTTATGGTTACCCCTATCGATTTCCTCCTCAGCCTCGAAAATTATAGGGTGATAACAATTTATATAGCATGTTTTTGGGATAGAGTTGATTTCTGCAGTCATATATGTCTATTGTGGTTTACCCTAGCCATAAAGAGTTTTTCCATCATAATAGTGATTGTTGTTTCCTTCAGGATTTTTATAGTGGTGTGATCTATGATCATATATGACTTAGGTAAGTGTGTTGGTGGTCACATTGAGCCTATAAATTAAAGTGGTTAATCAATTGCCTCGTCGATATAGGAGAATTCATGATCTTCTTCCTGTGAAAGTGAATTCTCCACAACCTTCTTTAAGGCATCGACTCGATCAAACCAACACTTTTGTATTGATTGGTCCCACTGAAATCATAGAGATAGATCCCATAAAAAATAATTCTTCCATGTTGGATTTTACTCGCATATCATATCTTAAAACTGAAGGCTTCATCCATCAGTACAATCCTCTGTTAGTTGAACCTCATGATCGAGTTGTCTCACAAATTTCATCTCCTGGGTCGGACTTCACTAACTATCACCCTCTTCTATGGGATATCATGGATGGAACTTTAGAAGTGTTTAGGTTGGGGGCCCGTACAACCCCCATGTCAACAATTATGTTAAGAGGAATCCTACCTCCAAATCTTGACTAAACGTAGTGGAGAGATCATATTTTGGGGGTTTCATCAATTCATTTACATCCGTGAGAGGCAACGCTTTCAAGGATTTAGGATTTTCTACCCTACCCATATGTTTGATCCCAACTATTGAATGTACCCCCAGGATGTTGAATGCGAGTCAGTATCCTTAGTAGCCATTCCTAGGAATCTCAAAGGTGACTATAGGGGGTTTCTCGTATTACCTAGGGCAGATGTCGTAACACACTTTTCATTACCTCTGGAGGGTGCCCTGTGAAGTGTGGGTACTTTCACCATGAAGAGATGGTTAGTGGAGGTTGAGGTAATGTCTTCTCACTCCTTCATTTGTTGGTTCATGGGACATAATCAACCCATTCCTTCGTCTGGAAAGTCCCTGCATAACTTCGTTACTACTACGGCCTCAAAACCTAATCTACCTAAGTCAAAGTATTATTGAATTTGTTTGTAATTGTTGTTTCCT
Source organism: Picea mariana (assembly GCA_032191745.1). Lineage (NCBI taxonomy): Eukaryota > Viridiplantae > Streptophyta > Pinopsida > Pinales > Pinaceae > Picea > Picea mariana. The sequence goes on along the minus strand of JASDQU010739804.1, from coordinate 156,236 downwards.
TTAGGATTTTTCTAGTGGTGTTCTTTGTGATCATAGAGGACTTAGGTAAATTTTTTGGTGGTCACCTTGAGCATATAACTTAAAATGATTGATCAACCGCCTCATCAATCTAGGAGAATTCACGATATTCTTCCTGTCAAAGTGAATTCTCCACCATCTTCTTTGAGGCATCAAATTGATCAAACCAACAATTTTGTATTGGTTGGTCTTGTTGAAATCATAGAGATAGATCCCGTAAAAAATAATTTTTCCACATCGGATTTTACTTGCATATTATATCTCGAAATTGAAGGCTTCATTCATTAGTACAATCTTTCTAATTTAATTGGACCTCATGATCTAGCTGTCTCACAAATTTTGGCTCCTAGGTCAGACTTCACTAAAAATAACACTATTTGATGGGCTATCATGGATGGAACTTTATAAGTGTCTAGGTCCGAGGCCCTTGTAACCCCCACATCATCAATAATTTCAAGAGGAATCCTACCTCCTTTCATATTTAACCAAATGGATAATATGGTTTAATCCACGGTAGTTGTGTCAATTAGAAAGTCTTCACCAATGATAATTGGTCCACTTAGCCTCTTAGTGTGGCCTCTTCATCATCATTTATAGACAACTCTTTATCATTTGGTATGTCATCAATCAATAAGAAGAACATGTCAACTGGTTTACAATCATTTCCCCAAATTAGTAATGTTGGTGTAGGGAGTTCTTCTACTCCCCTCCAAGATTTTCCTTAGGGAAGAGGGAACATCCCTCCATCATTCCCCTCACTCGGGAGTGGGTCATTCCTATATTTTGACCCTAATCCTTTTGTGGGATGGGGTAGTCAAATGGGTGGTTTATTCCAATCCATCAACATGTCATCTTTGTCTAACCCATTCATGTTTTTTAGTGGGTTCAAAAGAAATCCCTTTCCATAGTATGGAATGTTGGCAGGGGGAAACCCCTTCTAAGCCAATGGAATCCCATGCTAGGATATTATTCTTTGCAGAAGTGTCTTCAGGGGACAAACTCTTTCTCGGTCAGAATTATCCAATGCAAGGGAACTTTCCATTGCAAGGGATCTCATTAGGGGGAAGTCCAACTTTATTTTACGAGAACTAGATGAGTGGAGGATTTTCTAAGCATAACTAAGGTTATCAAGGACTTACCCCAAACCTTGTTCTATTCACAATATCTTCCTAGAAACCTAGTGCTAGTACCAACCCAGGTCAGTCTTTTTCAACAGGAACTCAACCCGGGAGCTCCAACTTGACTAGTTGTAATTATGAGCCCCCACCGAGGTTACCTTTTTCTAGAAAAATTAAATTTTCTAGACCTATCAAAGATTATGAATTATCTGATTTTCCACTATCTTAAATGGCCTCTGATCCCCACCAAATTTCCTTCGAACATTCCAAAATTCAAAGGTAAGTGTAGAGAGGATCTGGGAGACCATGTGATGATGTTTCATCTATGGTGTTCACTAAAATCTTTAAATGATGATTACATCAAGATTCATCTCTTCCAATGCACTTTCACGGGAGTCACTGTGAAATGGTACATAGAACATGAAGGTGGATCATTTTTCACATTTCACTATCTGTCTCTGGTTTTCCTCAACCACTTCTAGCTTCCTGTCTGGTATTATGCCAACACCAGTCTCGTGTCTATGCTAAAACAAGACAAGGACACTCATATATTGGATCACATCCAAGAGTGGTAGAGACAGTAGAGTATGATCAAAGCCAAATTTCCTCCTAAGTTCTTTTTGGAATGGTTCCTCAAGTCCTTATTTCCCTACATCTCTAAAGATGTATCTATGTCAAGAGTATCCTCAGAGGAAGAGGAAATATTTAGGGCCCAATAATTAGATCTTATCTACTCACAATCTGTGATCCTTTATGAGATTATACTGGATGCACTGCGACTCGGTTTTGATCCTTCGAAAATGAAATTCAAACCTCATGTTGATGGCATTGTTGGGTCTGGAAAAGCCACTACTGTATATCTGGTGACAAACTAGATGAAAAAAATTACCATTTGTCTATGTGTAGTCAATCAAGCCATGATTTCAACCATTTCCACTTTCCAGTAGTCGAATGTTCACACTATACAATTGACGGCCTTGAAGGGTACCCAATAACCTGGAGGGAAGAATAGAAAGGAAAGGATAAGAAAGGTGGTGGAAATAATAATAAAAATATGAAACTTGATGTGAATTTCGGAGGGGAAAAAAAGGAGAAGAGGAAGGTGAAATTCCCTTGCAATATTTACATTGAAGATCATCTTATTCATCAGTGCCCAAAGTTGGAAGAGGCTCAATGTCTACTAGCATAGCAGCAGAAATTTGTGTTGAAGAATTTGTTTCCACATGGAAAACATTTGTCGATAGGCTCTTCTAGTGGAAATCCACAGAGGGGCACCCAAACTACACCCTTGTCAGATGGATCATCGTCATTCATCAACACGGTGAACAATAAGATGGAGGAGGAAGTGGATTTTTTTACTAGAACTCATGACTATGGTAATCCTAAGTCAACATCCAAAGGAAACGAAACTTCATATCCACATAATTATCTCCATGTAGAGAATCATGCAAAGGAAATAATGCCATGCATATAGAAAGGTGTGTATAATCATGCATCGTATAACCCTAATGCTTGTGCCACACCCAACTTGAACTATTCCATTATTAAGGAATTGGATCAGATGTAATGTGTGATGTCTACTTTAGAAGTTCTACAAAGTTTCCCTGCTCAACGAACTGCATTTTTTTCCATGATTAGGGATGTTGACTCTTTGATCTATCTCATTATGAATTTTGATGTCGCAGATTTAAATCCTCATTTTCCTTATCACATAGCCTTCCATACCAATATCATGTACACAAAACACATTATTCGAAGGATTTTTGTTAATGAAGGTGCTTTGAAATGTGTTATGTTGACATATTCTTGGAAATCCATTGGCTCTCTTGACTTGACCCCCTCTCCTACCTTTTTAACTGTGTTTGTTGGGTGGTCATTCAAACTGCACGATGACATTTCCTGTTTTCTGGTCTAGTTAGGAGGGAATACCATTTCCGTGGAATTTGAAGTAGTTGATGCTCTGCCCAACTATAAGAGAAGATAGTAACGATAGAGAAATTTCCATTCAACCGCTTTGACTTCGAGGAAAATATGGGATCTATGATCATGTTGATCGAAAAATCTCGAATGAAAATTGAGAGCATTGGTGTTGGAAAGTATTCTTTGCTTATGGGAAATTTCAATTTCACAGTACCAATTTTGTATATTTATGCTACCTCGGTCTGCTATCAAAATAAAAACCACATGATTCTCATTATGTAGGTAGGCTCATTTATAAATTTGTATTTTGAATATCCATGGGTGTTACTCTCACCGTGTGAATCAGTTGAAGGTCTTGCACATGTCAAGATGGCTATTCCATTGTCTACAACATATATCACTTATCAAACTATGTAGCAAGCTACTGGAGGCTCTGATCCAACTTCTTCAAGGGACAAAAGTTTTGATGTTAGTGGTATCATCGAAAAGGTATTTCTGCACAGGTCTATGTGTCTAGACACGTGGAAATCGTCCAAATACTTCTACTCTTTAATTTACTTTAATTAAAGGAATTATTAAAGAAAAATTATTTCATTAATTAATTATGGAATTAGTTAATTGATTTATTTAAAAAACATGCTAAAAGTACTTAGCATGCGACATGTAATCTAAATCTCAAGTGAGTGTGAGAAGTAATATCAATTGGAGATCACTTTTGAGATTAGAAATAGATTATAACTCATGGTTATAAAAGAAAAGCTAGGGTGAAGGAGAAAGAAACTTGATAGACTTAAGGAGACTTGATACTTGAGAGCCTAGATCAAGAAGAACTTTTATTCAAGGAGATATTGGATAGAGAAGAAGAAGGACTTACACACGTGGGTTTCATTTTGAGGAAGCCACAAGAGATTTTTGGATTGCAGGAAACTTCTTGTACAATTGTTTTGTATGGACAAGTGGTTCACAATGAGGCAAATCTTGTATATACACTATTCACAAGAAGGTGAATTGCATATGCCTTGAAAATCATGCAAGAACCGGTCATACAACTGGTCAGACATTGTCAGGTTAGTCTGTAGTTGTATTTCTCTCAGTGGACCATTATCCCTGTTACAGGAACTCTAATTTTAGCATAATAAAATCATTCTCAGCACTGGCTTTCCCTTTTGGGTTTATACCTAAAAACTTTGGTGTTATTATGTGTTTGATTTGGTTTCCTTATTTATTCTTCCGCTGCATGTTTAGTTGATTACTCATCTATACTTTTAGTATATAAAGTGATTTTGTTTTGATATAATTGTTAGGTGTTGAGTAGGAGAAATTTCAACATGGCATCAAAGTAGGTGCTCAGAAGGGAATCCAGATCTTAGATCCATAGCAGATTCATAGCCAGCATAATGAAATCAAAGGAAGAAATTTCAAGGAAACATTCATACTGAGGAAGATCTAGGTTTTTGTAGGTGTACAAAGGCATATGTGATTCATAGAAGACATAATGACATATATACAAAATTTGCAGTGGATCGAGTTGCATACATATGTGATTTGCAGTGGGTTGAATCACATGCATACACGATTTCTAGTTTGTCGAACATGCTTTGGAGTGTTGACAGTCGTGTATAAGTTTTTCATGTCAGCACATGGGTTTTTGTCCAGTAGCAGGTTATTTCCAGGGCAATTTATCAGGTCTTAGGGATGCAAACAACACCATTGAGAGTTGAAGACATATTGGATGGAGCATCTAAATTCCTATTTTGGATAGCAAGAGTGAATTTGGTGTTGAAGGAGTATGACCTTTGGGAGTTAGTGGATAAATCAATTACTCCACTGATAGATCTGACAACTTTAGATACCGTCAATAAGAAAGATATCAAAGTAGAAAGGGTCCTCCTATATTTAGTGAAGGATCATCTAATCCCTCACCTAAATGAGAATAAGATGGCCAAAGATATGTTTGATTCCCTAGTAAGTTTATTCTAGAGCAATAACATGAATAGGAAGATGGTCTTAAGGAATAAATTCAGATCGGTTCATATGTCTAGATTAGATAATGTTGCTAGCTATCTCATGAGGATCACATAGCTATGTGATGAGATTGCAGCCATAGGGGACAAAATTGAGGACACAAAATTCATTAATGTGGCACTAAATATTCTTCCAATATCGTGGGAACCATTTGTGATCAAAGGAATTTATGCTCAGTAAAATATCCCAGATTGGCAGAGACTTTGGGATGATTGCATCTAAGAAGAGACTCGGTAGGAGTTGAAGAGTAGCAAGCTCAACAACGTCTTCTTCCTTCATGAGGAAATAACTACTATGTCATATGAGGCTATAAGAAAAAGCATCATTGATATGAGAATGTGGAGCTTATGATGGAATGAGCCAAATTGGTTCCCGAGTTGTAATATATGCCTCAGGAAAATACTTTGAAAGTCTGGCTTTCTTCTCGATTGAAAGGTGAATTTGAGGGTTTGTCTCTCAAGCCATTCCAATGCCATTTAAGTTAAACCCATTCTTTTTACAAGGATATAATTCGATGGAAATCCTCTCTCACATCAATCCAAATGTTCTTGGATTAAGGAAGGGAGACACTGAAGAGGGTCTTTAGATACTCGATTGAGGAACGTGAATAGAACTTGGCTCTTTTTAGTAAGACAAGGAAGGGAAAAGGAAAGACTTATAGAAAGAAGGGTAATATTGATGGGGGATCATCACATATAAGGAAGAAGAATGAATTGAGTAAAATCAAGTGCTTCTCATGCCATTAGAATGAACATTATTCATCTCAATGTCCGAAGAATAAGAAGAAGAAGGGTAATGAAAAGACGCAAATAGCAACATCAACAAAGACACATCTTGATGAGTTTGCATTGAAATTTGAGAAGGATTACTCAATGGTTTCTTGCTTTTATACTATCACAATAGTGAGGAGTGCTTGGTTCTTGGACAATAGTGCATCTCATCATATGACAGAATCACGAGAGCTATTTATAAATCCGAATGAGAGGGACTCAAACATTCATGTGGATCTTGGTGATGATACTAAGTATGTAGTAAAGGGAGAGGGAAAAGTTACGTTCCAGCTCGAGTCAGGAGGTTTGTTCGATTTTGATGATGTGCTTTATGTACCAGGTTTGAAGAAGAATTTTCTTTCAGTCTCAACTATGGAGGATAGGGGTTTTGTCATTACTTTTCCAAGAAGGAAGGTACTCATATGTCTAGAGAAATCTATCCCAGATAGCGTAGTGGTCATTGGGGTTCGAGAAGGAACTTTATATAGGTTGTGGGACAAACTTGTTTAGGATTTGGTACATGACAGTGACAACCTATGTGAGTTGTGGCACTAGAGCTTGGGAAACCTACACTAAAGAGCATTGTTGATTATGAGGTGGATTGTTACAGGTCTTCCAGAGTTCAAGATTATGTATAAGAGAGTGTGCAGAGGGTGTGCACTTGGTAAGAATTCCAAGGATGATTTTCCTAGAAGAAAGAGTAGCTCCAAGGGGATATTGGATCTTATTCACTCACATGTGAGTGGGTTCATGTCAACAACACCATTACAAGGGTCATCATACTATGTGACATGTATTGATTATTTTTCTAGGAAAACCTAGATCTTCTTTATGAAGACCAAGGATGAGATATTCAGTCAGTTTCATAAGTTTAGGGCTCAGATAGAGAATCAAACGAGTAAGAATATCAAGGTCTTAAGGTCATATAATGGGGGAGAGGATACCTCCAATGAATTCAAGGATTTATGCAAGAAGGTAGGGATTCAGAGGGAGTTGAAAGTCTCATACAACCCTCAACAAAATGGGGTTGCAGAGAGAAAGAATAGATCCATCATCGGTTGTGCGAAGGATATGATACATGATCAAGAGTTTCCCATATTTTTGTGGGAAGAGGCATGTAATATGGTGGTGTATGTGAAGAATAAGAATCCTCATAGGATATTGGGGGACAATACTCTGGAGGAGGCATTCTCATAGGTGAAGCCAAAGATAGGACATTTGAGGATATTTGGTTGTCGATTTTACATCCATGTGCCAGTGGAGAACTAGACAAAGTTGGATCCTTCGGGAAAAAAGGATATATTTGTGGGGTACAATGAGACCTCAAAGGCTTACAAGTTATTCATTCCAGTGTGGAGGAAGACAATTGTGAGTAGATATGTGAATTTTGAGAATAAATTATCATCTAGGAGTACTTAGGATTCATCAGCACTGACAGAGGTCAAGGAGCACCAAGCTTCAAAGGATGAGCAGTAGTCAACAGTTCATACTTCAAGTGGAGAGGAGGAGTTATCCCCTTCCATCCCTATCGGGAGACCCAAGTGGCTAGTACATAAATTGAGGGATGTTGGTGAGACTCCTAGGAGTGTAGTCAGATAACGTAGGCCTCTGAAGAATTTTTTGAACTATGTGGTGCTTATGAGTAGCATGGTTGATGTTGAGCCTTCTATTTTTGAGGATGCAATAAATCAGAAGGTATGGTGGGATTCCATGTTAGAGGAGTGCAAATCTATTATGAGGAATGATGTTTGGGACATAGTGTCGAGTCTGGAGGGAAAGTCAATTGTGAGTTCCAGGTTACTCTACAAGATCAAGCATGCTGCATATGGTAGCATAGAGAATTTCAAGGAGAGGTTTGTGGTGAGAGGGTTCTCCTAGAAAGACAGAGTGGACTACAAGGCGACATTTTCTCCAGTCATCAAGTATGCTTCTATTCAAGTTGTTATTTCTATTGCTTCAGTTATGAAGTGGAGGATACATCAGATGCATCTGAAATCAATGTTCCTCAGCGAGATCATTGAGAAGGAAGTATACATAGAGAAACCTCAGGGATTTGAGGTACGTTGGAGGGAGTCTCATGTGTGTAGGCTTAATAAATACTTGTACATACTCAAATAGGCACTCAGGGCATGGTATTCCAAGATCGATGGATACTTGCAGAGTATGGGATTTACCAAGAGTGAGGTGGATCCTAACTTGTACTTCATAATTTTTGGAGAGTATCCTCTCATATTGGTTCTTTATGTTGATTATTTATTTCTCACAGGTGCAGAGGAGCTTATTGCAGAGTGAAAATAAGATTCAACTAATGAGTTCGAGATGAAGGAAATTGGCTTGATGCATTATTTCTTGGGGTTAGAGGTATGGAAGGTATCAAGAGAGATCTTCTTTGGACAAGGGAAGTATACAGTAGAGATATTGAGGATGTTCAGGATGGAGGACTATAAACCAATGGCTACACATGTGACTATCAATCTAAATAAGATTGACACTTCAGATTCAAAGTTGGTGGATACCAAGATATATAGGAAGTTGGTAGGGTTATTGATGTATTTGGTCAAAATCATGTCAAATATTTGTTTTATTGTGAACACCTTGAGTGATTTCATGGTAGAGCCAAGGCAAGTTCATTGGATCGCAACAAAGCATGTGCTCAGGTACTTGAGAGGTAGAGTAGAGTATGGATTGCGATATCTTGGAGGAGATGGAGTAGATTTGTAGGAATACACAGAATCATATTGGGAAGGAAGTGCAGTAGATAGAAAAAGACCCTTAGGGTTCTACTTCAACTTGGGATCAACAGTGATTACTTGGTTCAGTAGGAAGCAAACTTTTGTAGCACTCAATTTAGAAAAGGCAGAGTATATGGTAGTGAGTATGGCTAGTTGTGAAGCCAGTTGGCTTCACAAATTGCTTACATGTTTATTTGGTCAAGAGTTGGAGACTACATTAATATACTACGATAATCATAGTTGTATCAAACTCTCTGAGAATCCAATATTCAATGACAGGTCCAAGAATATTGAGATGATATATCACTTCATTAGGGATAGGATACAGAAAGGAGTGGTGAAGATTCAATATATTTTCACAGATGAGTAGGTTGTATATATTCTGACAAAGCCTTTAAAGAAAGGGAAGTTTGTATTCTTCATAGATAGAATTATAATGGTGTAGAAAACCTTTCTTTCTAAGAGGGAGTGTTGATGTTAGTGGTAGCATAGAAAAAGTATTTTTGCACAGGTCTGTGTGTCTAGACGTCTGGAAATCATCCAAAGAATTCTACTCTTGAATTTACTTTAATTAAAGGAATTATTAAGGTAAAATTATTTTATTAATTAATTATGTTATTAGTTAATTGATTTATTTAAGAAACATGCTAAAATTACTTAGCATGCAACATGTAATCTAAATCTTAAGTGAGTGTTTCGTTTTAGCAACTCATCCTACTCCCTCCTCAAGAGATTCCCACGCACGACAGAGGAAGGAACCAACCCGGGCGCTTTACATAATATTATGTAAAAGAAAATGAATAACGGATATAATTAATATGCCTAACCAAATCTCAACCATAAATTACTTTTGAGATTAGAAATAGATTATAACTCACGATTATAAAAGTAAGGCTAGGGTGAAGGAGAAAGACACTTGACACACTCAAGGAGACTTGATACTTGAGAGATTGGATCAACAAGGACTTTGATTCAAGGAGATATTGGATAAATAAGGAGAAGGACTTCCATATAGAGATCGGGTTAAGGAGAAGAGAGAACAGAGGTTTATGCAGGTGGGTTTCAGTGTGAGGAATCCACAGGAGAGTGTTGAATAGTAAGGAAATTCGCGTACAAGTTTTTCATATGGATACGCAGTTCACAATGAGGAGAATCATGTATATACAGTATTCATAAGAATGTGAATCATGTATGCCTCAAAAAGAATTCCAAAACTAGTTCTACAATAGGTTAGGCATTTCCAAGTTAGTATGTAGTTGTATTTCTATCAGTGTATCAGTGCGCCATTATCCCTATTATGGGATCCCTTATTTTAGCATAACAAACATTCTCACCACCATTTTTCCCTCCATGGTTTTTCCAGCGGTTTACACCCAAAAAATTTGGTGTTCTTATCTATTTCATTTGGTTTTCTTATTTATGCTTTTATTTCATGTTTAGTTGATTACTCAGTTTCGCTTTTAGTGGATAATGTGATTTTTTTTATCTAATTTGTGGGTGTTGAGTAGGAGAAATTTCAACAGGAAGAAGTTAATCAATTTCTAGAGCCTATTTGGGCTCAAAATTATTTGACTTATCTTGACTTTCTTGACACTATATTTCCTTCTAACGAATAATTATAGAGGTAATGACAGGGCCAGAATGACCACGAGAATACATGCATCATCGATCATATTTCATTCCTGAGCTTAGTCAAGTTGAAAACAGAGAGTTTTGATCAACTGTGAGCGGAGGTGTCGATTAGTATGTGAACCCTTTAGAAAATCACGGTGTTTATGCTAAAGGTAACATGGATAATGTATTAGAAACCATTCCAATCAACATCTGTAAAACCCCGTTTGAAAAAAATTTCATCGGTGTGGATTGTTCTCATGAAGAGATCCATATGTATACCTCTTTATTTAAAGAGTTTTGTGATGTTTGTTTCCTAGTCCTATGAAGAAATCCAAGGAATTGACCTCTACATTATCGAACGTGATATTTGTAGTTACAAAAACACTAAGCCTATTCGGAAAAAATTACGACCAGTAAATCCTAGGAAGGTGACATCTATAAAGGATGAAGTAGAAAATATGCTTAAATCGGGTTTTATTTATCTGGATCCTCTTACATAATGGGTGTCAAACCCCATCCCGGTGGATAAAAAGAAAGGAACCATATGAATTTGTATGGATTTCCATGATCTGAATAAATCTTGTCCGAAGGACAACTTCCCCACACTGTTCATTAACCATATTATCAATGAGTGTGTGAGAAACAAAATCATTTACTTCATGGATGGATTTTCTAGATACAACCAGATTCAGATCTAGCCCAAGGATCATTATAAGATGACGTTCATATGTCCTTGGGGTAATTTCATATATTCCTTTTAGCCTCAAAAATGTTGGATCTACATTCCAGTAGACCATGTCTTTTTCTTTCCATAATTTGAATCATATTATCAAACCATAATTGGATGATCTCGTTTCTCTCTCTCTCAAGAGGGAAGATCATCCAAGGTATCTTAGGCTCATTTTTGAAAGATGTCGTTACTATTGTATTTGGTTAAATCTGAACAAATGCATATTCTATGTCATTGTGGGGCTTATGTTTAGTTTTATGGTATGAAACAAAGGGATCATGGTTGATCTATTAAAAGTGGAGGAAATAGTTCAGTTACCTCCCCCATGGAATATTCATTTGTTATAGAGTCTTCAAGGAAAGGAAAATTTTCTTCAATGATTCTTAGCAAACTATGTGGAAATCAGTAACAGATCTATGTGCTTGTTGAAGAAATTGGTTCCCTTCATTTGGGATGAGTTTGCGCGGTGATAATTCGATTCATTTAAGAATGTGCTTATGTTTTCCCCTCTTCTCGGTCCTTCAGACTATAAAATATATTTCTTGTTGTATATCACGATAACAGAATCCACTGTTGGTATGGTATTGGTTCAATAAGATGATATATCATGAGAGCATGACATTTGTTATCTCAGTCATGGTATGATTGGGCCTAAACTCAATTATTCACATGTCTAGAAAATAACCAGTAAAATTAAAAAGACATTTAATTTTCCCCAAAAGCATAAATTACAACCATACTGGGGATTTTTCCCTGGTGGGCCTGTTTTGGGCTTTGTTGTTGTGTTTTCTTGGATTAATTGCTTTTATTTTGTTTCAAACTATTGTTTGATATTTATTTTGGTAACTTGGAATTATTTGAATCTTTTCCTTTTTCACTTGATCCATTTATGTTTCCTCTTTTCCTCTCATTTTGAGATTTCTAATATGTGCCCTGTAATTACCATAATCACGTACAATCATGGATTTAGACATTTGATGTTGATATTGCATGAAGGATTTTACTCCAGCACTCTTCCAAAACAATCCTTTGAAATATCCTGCACACAAAGAGATGAGCAACTACAACTAGTTAGTTATCTAATAACTAACTAAAACATTATCATTAAGACTTTCATAACAAATTCAAATTATAAGATGTAAAATACATTGGAAACATGAATCAACATATGAAATTGGATGTGAATGAGATATATTTTATTATGAACTAAACAAAATTTAGTTATAACTTGTAACCAGTGTGACACGGTCTTGAAATTGGGATCCAAGTTCCTCCACCCAAGGCTAGAGATGATAAACAATACCTCCAATACTTTGTGCTCAAACAGGTCCAAGAAAGGCAAAGGATTTCTTCCTAAAAAGATAGGGAGAACAAAACTTCCAAAAATAATGGTTTCTATATGGGAAGGATAATCTCATATGTAAGGGGAAAATGGGACTTGTAGTAGTATAATGAAAATGCCAACATAAGGATGCATTTCTCTGTTTTGTTTTTCCTCCACCCCAAGGCTCTAATTTATACTCCTTTTTTTTACAGTTGGAGTAGTTATGGACGAGCTACAGGAGGTTATGAACCTAAGGAACTTGTCAAATCCACCCAAAAAGTTGGGATTTAATCTTTTTATTAGACAAATTAACATGTACATGGGTTTCTAACTAGCAAAGGGTGTACACATGCGAGATTCTTCAAGGAAAGTCACATACATCAAGCAAGATGGGTTTTTTTTAAGTATTTTAGGGATTAAAATAGGTATTTTGGTATTGCAAGCATGAAAAGGAATATAAATTAGTCCAATGAGTCATCATAAGAATATGTGGTGTCAAATGACGCTATAAAATCCAGCCTGTTTAGACAGTCGTGTATACACAGGCTTCCTTGTGCATAAGAATGTACATCTTCTCAGGAGGGATTTTTTCAAATATTTTCTAATCTGAGGGTGTTTGGTCAGATGTCTGGGGTTTATCCTAGGAATTTAAGACTATGTTTATAGTGCTTGCTAAATTCTATAGTAGTTTAGTTTGAATCTTATAAAGAAAAAAAAATGTTTTTGTGCATTTCCTTTATGGATCATTTTCATTTTTTTGAGGGGAGTTTGAGAAGTTAATTTCCAAGATATTTTTTTTTAGAGTGGCTTTCATTATTGTTCTTGGAAAATATTTATAGGTATGGTTTCTTTTTTACCTTCATTTTGTTGTTTCTTGTTGGTTTTAAGAAGAAAGTTTGTCTTTTAAAATCTTTCCTATTTGTTTTACCTTCTAAAAAAGAAAAGAAAACAACTTGTAGAAAGTATACTTTAGTATTATTTTTCATTCCTTGCCATTGTTTCTTTGGAAAGAAAACTTTTGTAGTGTAATTTATTTCTTTATAGATCTTGTTAGTTTTCAAATTGCATTTTACATCCTTGAAAAAGAAAAAACAAAATTGTTGTTTTCGTAGTTTTGACGAAAAGAATTCCATAATTTTCAGTTGCATTGCATTTCAAAACAAACTTGAATTAGTAATGCATTCCATCTGAAATAATAAAAAAATGCATTTCTTGCATATTATAAAACAAAGAGTTTGATTTTTTATTCTGAAGTGTTTTACACTTATATTTTTAGTGAAGAACAACATTTTTCATTTTATGTTCTTAAGTGTTTTGTAGAAAGTATACTTTAGTATTATTTTTCATTCCTTGCCATTGTTTCGTTGGAAAGAAAACTTGTGTAGTGTGATTTATTTATTTATAGTGCTTGTTAGCTTTCAAATTGCATTTTGCATCCTTGAAAAGAAAAAGAAAAAAGTTGTTTTTGTAGTTTTGACGAAAAGAATTCCAGAATTTTCAATTGCATTTCATTTCAAAACAAACTTGCATTAGTAATGCATTTCATCTAAAATAATAAAATAAAATGCATTTCTTGCATATTATAAAAATAAATAGTTTGATTTTTGATTCTGAATCATTTTACACTCATATTTTTAGTGGAGAACAACATTTTTCATTTTATGTTCTTAAGTGTTTTTATGTCGAATCTTTAAAACACCATTTGTTTTCATCTGTCACCCCTTCTGAGTAAATAACAACCTCTATAAAATGAATATTTCATTAAAATTAACTAGATATTTCATTTTCTAGGTTAAACAAACTAGATTAGGCTAGGGCCTTGGTTTAGGTTGGAGAATAATTTTCCAAGGCCAAGAAAAAACTTAGGAGTCTGATATAGGGAGCACAAAATAAAATTTGCATACAAGTATATCTAGGAGCCTCCTCTAACACATTAGTTAAACATGAGGTCGCATGAAGGAGAGCCAAGGTGAAACCCCTCTGAAGCTTGAGTAAACGTAGTGGGGAGATCATATTTTGGTGGTTTCATCAATTCCTTTACCTTTGTGAGATGTGGGTCTTTAAAGGATTCAAGATTTGTTACCCTTCCCATATGTTTGATCCTAAATTTTGATTGTACTCTAGGACATTGATTGAAATTTGGTATCCTTAGTATTCACTCCTAGGAATCTCAGAGGTCACTGTGGGGGGTTTCCTGTGGTACCTGGGGCAGACGTTGTATCGCACTTTTTAGTACCTCTAGAGAGTTCCCCATGAAGAGTGGGTACTTGCACTAAGAAGGGATGGTTAGTGGAGGTCGAGGTAAATCCTATCACTCATTCTTTCACTAGTTCACGAGACTTAATCAACCCATGCCTTTTTTAGAAGGTCCCTGCCTGAATTCATTACTAGTGCAGCCTCAGGACCTAATCCACCTGAGTCAGAGTATTGGTGAAGTTATTTTTTATTTTTGTTTCCTTTATAATTTTTCTAGTCGTGTTCTCTACGATCATAGATGACTTAGGTAAGTGTGTTGGTGGTCACCTTGAGCCTATAAATGAAAGTAGTTGATCAACTACTTCATCATTCTAGGATAATTTAGGGTTTTTTTTTGTCGAATTGAATTCTCTACTTCCTCCTTTGAGACATTGACTCGATCAAACCAGTGCTTTCATACCAATTGGTCCCATTGAAATCATAGAGAGATCTCACGAAAACTAATGTTCATGCACCAGATGTTACTCACATATCAGATACTGAAGTCGAAGGCTTCGTTCATCCGTAAAATCCTTTGTTAATTTAATCTCACAATCCAGTTGTCTTGCAAATTTTATCTTCCAGGTAAGAATTCACTAGAAGTCTCCCTCTTTGGTGGGCTATCATGGATGGAACTTCAGAATTATTTTGGTTGGGGGCCTCTGCAACTTCCATGTCAACAATAGTGTCGAGAGTAATCCTACCTCCTTTCATATCAAACCAAATAGTGTGGTTCAATCCATGGTCATCACATCAATCAAAAAATCTTTATCGTTGATAGTTGGGTTCGATTAGCGTTTGATCAAAGCCTCTTCATCATCATTTATATCTAATTATTTCTTGTTTAGGATGTTGTCAATTGACATGCAGAACATGTTGAATGGTTTGTAGTCATTTCCCCAAAGTAGTAATGTTGGTGTATGGATTTCTTCTACTCCCCTCCAAGATTCTCCTTGGGGTAGAGGGAACATCCCTCCTTTGTTCCCCTCGATTGGGAGCAGATTGTTCCCATCTTCCGACCCTAAGCCCTTTGTGGGATGGGGTGGTTAAATAGGTGGTGGATTCCAATCCATCAACATGTTGTATTAATATAACTTGTTCATGTTGTTTGGTCGGTTCAAGAGAAACCATTTCCCTCATATAGAATGTCAGTAGGGGGGAACCCCTTCCAAGCCGAATGGAATATCGCACTGGGATCTTATTCTTCACAAGGTATTTTATCAACGGGAAACCCATTTCTCATTTAGAACTATCCAATGTAAGGGAACTTTCCATTGCAAGGGATATTAATAGGGGGAAACATTATTTTGTTTTAAGGCAACTAAATGAGTGGAGGATCTCCTCCACATAACCAGGGTCATCAAGGTTTTACCCCAAATCCTATTCCATATGCAAGATCTTCCTAAAAACTTGGTTCTAGTACCAACCCAAGCCATTCTTTTCAAGAAGGAACTGAACTCAGGACCTCCAAATCATCTAGTTGGAATTATGGGCCCCTACCAAGGTTACCTTTTTTGGTAATGTTAAATTTTCCAAACCTGTCAAAGATTATGAATGATACAATTTTCCACGATCCAAAATGGCCTCCGATCCCCACCAAATTTCCTTC
This sequence comes from Picea mariana, assembly GCA_032191745.1. NCBI lineage: Eukaryota > Viridiplantae > Streptophyta > Pinopsida > Pinales > Pinaceae > Picea > Picea mariana. Next base: position 140,141 of record JASDQU010739804.1, on the reverse strand, counting down.
AGACATTCAAAAATTTGAAGGTAAGTCTAGAGAGGATCTGGGAGACCATGTGATGATGTGTCATATATGGTTTTCATAAAAATATTGAAATGATGATTCCATCTAGCTGTGTCTCTTCCAGTGCACTCTCACGGGAGTTTCTGTGAAATGGTACATTAAACTCGATAGTGGAGCATTTCGGACATTTCAAGATCTGGCTCTATTTTTTCTCAACCACTTCCATATTCTTATCTAGTATGATGTCATCACTGATCTCTTGTCTATGATAAAAAAAATAAAAGTACACTCATATATTATATCACATCCAAGAGTGGCAGAGACGAAATAGGTTGATCAAAGACAAATTTCCTCTTGATTTCTTGTTGGAATGGTTCCTCGAGTCCTTATTGTCATACATCTCTAAATATGTATCTACCTTATGAGTGTCCTCAGTGGAATAGGTTATCTTTAGGTCCCAACAGTTAGATATTATCTACTCACAATCTAGGATCCTTTATGAAATTATACTAGATGAACTGCGACCCGGTTTCGATCTTTCAAAAATGAAATTCAAACATCATGTCGATGGCATTGTTAGGTCCATAAAAAGAACTATCATAGATTTGGTCATGAACCAGATGCAATAGATGACCACTCATCCATCTATGGTCAGTAAAGCCACATATTCAATAGTTTCCATTGTCTAGTAGTCGTATGTTCACGTTGTACATTAGATGGCCCCAAAAGGTACCCAACAACCTGAAGGGAAGAATAAGGAAGGAAAGTATAAGAAAGGTGGTGGAAATAATAATAAAAATACAAAATCTAATGTGAATGTTGGAGGGGCAAAAAAGGAAGAGGAAGGTGAAATTCCCTTTCAATATTTGCAGCAAATATCACCTTACTCATCAGTTCCTAAAGTCATAAGAGGTTGAATTCCTACTAGTGCAGCAACAACTGACTGTGTTGAAGAATATGTTTCCACAAAAACATAATTTGTATGTAGGATCTTCTTGTGGAAATCCACAAGGTTGCACCCAAATTGTACCCTCATCGGATGGATCAATGCCATTCATCAACATGGTAAAACATAAGGAGGAGGAAGTGGATTTTTTGATCAGAACTCATGATTATGGTAATACTGAGTCGACATCCAAAGGAAACGAAACTTCAAATCCTAAGAATTCTCTCCATATAGAGAATCCTAAGAAGGAAACAATGTCATGCATACCAAAAAGTGTGTATAAGCATATGTTGAACAACCCTAATACTGAAGTCACACCCAACTATTCCATTATTGAGGACTTGGCTCAAACTGTGTGAGAAATCTTACCCTGTGGGCAGGTTAAGCTCCCCTTTGGACCAAGACCCCTTTGTTTGGTCCAAAGACAGAAGTGAACAAGTGGTTACAACTTTCTCAATATATATAACTCAATCAATCAAGCAAGAGAGAAGAATAATGTGGAATATCATGCTGCGATGTTTTTCTTCACTACTCCAATCCTTGGGCTTGATCTCCAAGCTCTTCAACGCAAATGGAATCCTGGAAAGACTAGAAAAGGAAATATTCCTCCTATTCTAGATGTAATATAAATAAGATCCATGTATGAAGACTGAAATCAAAATAGAAAATAAAATGTAGAAAACATGAACTTGAAGGGAATAGGCCAAGTTTATATTAATTGGAAAGCCAAAGAAGGCACTTACAAAGCATGATTGATGATGAAGTCACTTCTACAAGCTCTCCTCATCTATCCCTTGCATAAATCTTGAAATCAAAATGTTGATACGTCCTCCAAAATCAAAGGTTTGATACCTCTAATCTCCCCCCCTTCACCATGGAAAGCCCTCATTATATAGGATTTGGAGGCTTAGCCACCATGGAGAATATCACTCACTAGATCCACTAAATTGGTATCTCCAATATTTTTAGGGAGAAAATATCTCTCCAGGATTTTAGGGAGAAAATATCTCTCAAGGATTTTAACAAGGAAATATCTCTTAAGATCCACCAAATTAGGATTTTGGTTTGAGAAAATCTCTCAACCATCCATGAGATTCTCAACTTCTCTTTGAGATTAGGAAACTAAATGTGAGGTGGATTATCATANNNCACATTGACTAGTGATTGTGACAAATGTTCTTTCATGGTGTCAAGGTGTTGTGACACTTAGTAAAGTGCATGTAACGCTTAGTAAGGTGCATATGGAACTTTGAAAAAGTGAATGCAACACTTAGTAAGGTGCATACCACACTTTACGACACTTGGGAAACTTAGGAATAAATAGGTGTCAAACTTAAGTGTGACATTTTGGTGTGTAATAGATGCCACCTAAAGTGTGAGGTCAGAAGAGAAACTGATGGTTGAAACACTTTAAAAATTATTCAATGCAAGGGTGTTGGAGTTGGAGAACCTGGCAGAAGTTTCAAAAAATCATTAGTCAATATATAGATATGTTCCATTTCTGAGGCAGGCATACCTATGCTCGGAATATGAGATAACTCAAAGCATGGCCACCAACCAAGACACTGTGGATCAATGAAAATAATGACTAAGGATATGGCCACCAGAGATACAGTGTGGATCCATATCTCCATGAAATGAACTAATCGTAGCCACAAAAAATACACAGTGGAGCTACGAGATGACAAAACATAGCCATAGATCAATACAATTTGGATCTATGTGACAGTATATATATCAGTAATATCTCCATCATGATGATTGTACTGAAATATTTTACATGCTCAAATGATCTCCATCATAGCCTGGGAAAATCACATAACAAATTGAGTTCCCAACCCATGGTCTTTGTCCTGATCCTAAAATGGTACAAATCTAGCCATCTCAATAGATGATTTGGTGTTGAACATGGTAGAAACCAATTGATTATTGGTCATTGATGTATATTGTTAACAAGTGTGATGGAAATCATAAATTATGACAATGATTCTCAAGGTACCTTTAGTACATTCTAGCAAATGTGAATAAATGAGCTAAGGTCAAACACTGGTGGAAACATTTGATCAGAGGTCAATGATGTAAACCTATTTTTGGAAGCGAGGAGGCATTCCATTGAGGCATGAAGGTCCCTAGGTACTAATTGGTTTCTAAATCTGATTCCTAGATAATTTGTTGAAGTCGACAGGAAAAGACTCGTCGAAAGAGGGCCTTGATGTATCCCCCATCATCGACATGAAACTAACATAGGAAACTTATGTGAGATGGTACATTGAATGAGTATGAATTAACATGGGAAATGGAAACTGGTAATACTGCAGATGGATGGTTTGAACTGAAACTTCCCTTGAACATAGTGAGGCATGACAAATGACTTGGTAGCATTGACTCAATAAGTACCAAGAACAAAATGTAATGGTAATAAGAGCACTCTTCGACTAGAATGAAAGAGTATAATGAAAAATGGAATTGGTATGAATCAGAGACAAGAATATTACCCAACTATAAGACGATACTTAAACAGTTTCCATGTTCAAGGGTGATAATAGCTACCATGAAGGATTCCAAAAACCCTTGACCCACTTCCTTCAATCAGGGATGATTTTAAGGATGGAAATTTATTTTAAAATTTAGAAACCTTGGTGAATCTCACTAATCCTTCATATGCCAACTATAAATGTTTGGCGATATTTTTGTAAAAATATTCAAATTTCTAAGGATTTTATATAGTTTTTATAAAATTTTGGCGATTTTTAAGGTAAAATAATTTTATCCTATAGAATTTGGGCGAATCATTTTTAAAATAGCGAATCTCATTCTTGGAAAAACCATGGAAAATTAGCCCATGAGCGAAATTTAGCCCCTAAAATCATCCATGCCTTCAATTTCCCCCCACGCCAAGATTGGTGAGTACGTATTTATTTTTTAATGAGATTGAGGAGGGTAAAAAATGCTCGATATATCTCATCCTTTAGATGAGTCCCTCAACATATGTTTAGCAAACCCAAGGAGAATGGTTTCGGTCCTAGATGGGTCTGGAGTTGGACTCACATAGGTCCTTCGATGCATAGTTTTACGATCCCAAAGAAGGTAAAATCATTGTTTTTTCACATATAGAGAGTCTGAAAAGAATTTAAATACGACTCCATGGATGAATTTTTCATAAATTTACTCTCCCAAGCCCAAAAAAAGTGTAAAACAATACAAGGGAGAACTCTTCTAATCATGCTTGACTAGAGTATTCATTTTTCGTAATTAGTCTCGCAAGGCCGAAAAAGAGATAAAATACCACTTGAAAGATGCTCTTTCAAACATTTTAACGAGTGTGAAAGGAAGAAATCTCACTCAACAATCTTTTAATGTTTAGGTAGTCTGAAAATATCTTAAAGGAGACTCTGAAGAGTTCATTTTTCATATAGCTTTTACGAGTCCAAAAAAGAGATAAAAGTGTACTCAGTAATTTATTATTATGTATTAATAAGCACAAGAAAGAACAAATACTGATCTTTATAACCAATTCTCATGTATTTATGAGCACGATAAAGAAATAATATTGAGCTCATTCTATAAAAAACTACTACATTACGAGGGGAACGACCCCCCAAATGAAAATCACTCCTAGTAGCATGTTTCTCTAGAGGTATTTTACCCCTATATTTCATGATAGAAGCTAGTATATTTGCTCCAGCATGATGTCCAGAGGCTAGAGACTTTCCCCCAAAGCATCATTTTGTTTGGTGACTCTTCTTCTTTCCTCGTTTAGGCATCCGATTACTAATAGCAATATTTTCACTAGGTGGAAGAAAAGAAGGTTCAAGTACTTGATCAAGAGCGAGACTCGATTCTAATGGAAGGGGGTCTGTTTCATTTCTTAACAAGATTAATAGGGACAATGAACTATGCTTGTAAGAATCTATTTATTTTTTTAACGAGCTTGACACATGAAAATAATTATGCTCATTGAGACCAGGTACTACTAAAGGATCAGATAATTCTAAGGATTGTCGCACCTGAGTCGAAATCATATTCAATGTGGAAAATTGTGCAATGTCAGGAATGGGAAAAGGAAAAACCCCCATGAGTGAGGAATCCTTAAGGATACCTACTCCTATGCTCTCAAGACCATATTGTCCTAGAAAAGGAACATTATTCATTGTTGCATTGGGGAGATCTGGAGTTTTATAGTCAAGTTGGTCAACAATGATAATTTTTCCTTGATGTGGAAATCGTAAGATATGAAACACTATAGTTGCGAGTACAATCATCACATAGAAAAAACTATGACCAAGGAACAAATTATGATCCAAGGCTACGTCAACCACTTTAATATCAATCGAAATAGTCTTACCCTTCAATGTCATAGCAAAATATTACAAGATTCTGTGAGGTTGGAAACCACGTCCATCAAATTACTTTAGGTTAGTAAGCGACTGGTTAATTCTAGGAGAACCAAGGGTTCTCCAACAAGGAAAATACATGACACGGGTGGAGGCTCCCTCATCCAAAAAAGTACAATGGATTTTCTTTCCACCAACCAAAATTTGAATTTGGAATGCTAAGTGGTGGGAGATCCTCTCCTTAGAATAGTCCAGATTAAACGTAATCAGGTTCGATTCCTCAGGATCCATAGCTCCAATGGCTAACAATAGGGTTATATGTTAACTTGGATTGTTCTATAGAACTTTGAGGGTTGAAATAGAACAAGGCGCTTGTGCCAAATATTCAATGAAGTTGTAGTTTTGGGTAGTGCAGGCATTTAGATTAATGTCACTTTTTGAATTATTCTCTTGGGTGGGCACAACACTACATCATAAATTGGATTCTCAATCTAAAGAGGATTGGAATATGGAAGAGGAGTGGAAGTGGAGGGATGATCAATAGCCTTTTATTTATCCCAATCACCTAGAAGAGTTTCATAATTATTTTCTTGAGTTCTTACATTAACCCTCTTAAACATGTATACCTCAGAGGCACTTGTGGAAGCATCCCCATGGTGGGAATGACCTGCATTGCCCCCTTGTGGAGGGGCAGGATTTTGTGCAACCAGATATTGTTATTGAACTGAATGGGAGTTACCCTTCAGAAATTTAGTGACAACCTCACGATGAGGGAATTATTTCATGTAGTGGTATTCCTCACAGATCATGGAAGGAAACTTAGCCTTCCTAGTCGATTGAGTATCAAAAGTCTTTGGATTATCCTGCTCATTAGAATATTTCTTAGATTTAACCTTATTTTTCTCCTTACCTCCTAGTTTTTTGAGATGAAGTGGATTGGACTGCATTCACATCAAAGGTTTGAGCAGAAGTGAAAGTAGTGTTGGTGTTTGGAATGGAACTTGGTTCTCGAGTAGGTATTTTCAAATCGTTCAACAAACGAGGAGCATGAGGGAACATATCATAAAGTGTGTCGGACTAGGAATATACCAAGTCCAAATAATACACACAGATGATAACCTATTCTTCAGTAACAACATTTCTCATAGAAACATCATGGGAAATGGGAGGTAAGAGCGAGTTTGTAAACCAATCCACGAGGAGTTGGTCCAAAATTGGAGCCTTAATCAACCATATTCGTTGTCTCCACTCATGAATATGATCAGATATGTGGGTGGAAGAGGATTTCTAGAGTGAGGTCAAAAGTTTTGTATCGGTCTCATATTGTATAGGAAACTGAAAATGCATTAGGAAATCCATGGAAAGAGAATTAAAGTCGACAAAGGAGTTACACGACAATGCAATATACCATTTTGTTGTTGCACCTGTAAGTGTTCTCTTAGATAGTCTAGGATGAATGGAATCATCCATTGAAGAGTTGGAAGGACAACATAAATGGAAAGTTATAACATGATTGTTAGTATCTTCCCCAAGTTTTTCGTCAAATTTTAGGATGTCAAACGGTAATTTGGCAAGGATGTAGGGCCAAAATGGGGCATGATGAATGGGATCATTTTTCAAATTCAACATATCTAGCACATATAACATAGCCAAGAATGGAATTTTTTGGTTAGGATGTGGATATTGGTGGTAACCATATGGCATGGGAACACCAAGAGGACCATATCCAGGTTTCGGCAAGACGACAAAACTAGATGGTCCTCCCATGTATGGTGTCTTCCTGGTTTGTCCACCCATGTAAGGTGGTTTTCCTGATTGTCCACCTATATATTGTGATGTAACAGATGGACCTCCTATGTACTAATATTGAAATGATGGTCCCCCATGTGTTGTGGTTGAAGGGACAGTTGTTTTGGAATCATGGGGTTTATGGATTTATGGGGAAAATTTCCTTGCGGAGGAATGCCCGCAAGATTGGGTTGACCCCACAAAGGGTTTGCAACTCTTGGATATGGATGTATAATATGTAGGCTAGTGGTAGTAGAGATATAAGTACTTGCAAGAGTGTCTTTCCCCCAAGATTGTTGATTTTACAACCATGTATTTTTCCCCCTAGTAAAAAAATTCCCTACAACTGAAGGTTGCCCCCCCGTTGAAGGTTGGCCTCCCATTGAAGATTGACCTCCAATGTAGGGTGTATTAATATGCGATGTATGATATGGAGGATGATTATATTGTATAACCATGGTTTTTTGGATGACTTTATTGTTGGCCATCTAACCAATGGGACGACCAAGTAAAGAACTTGGTGTGTGCATGTGTGGAAATAATGAAGCAAGAATATTACCTGACCCATGTGAAAAATGAGATGTATGCACAAGTTATTGAGTCAAGGTTACTTGAGTCATCAATGTTTCTAGTAAATATGAAGCACCAACAATATTAAATATAGGAGTTGTGGAAAAATATAAATTCCCAAGTCCTTCTGGAAAACCAAAAGATGTTGGGTTCATGCCAAAATATAGTGTAGTGGTGGAACGGGGCAGTAAATAGTAAGAAGAATAAGAATACAAATATGACATAGATGGTGGACCAATCAGTGGTAGGCCATGTGGATCAATAAAAAGAGGATTTGCGTAAGATGCAAGGATTTTGACGAAGGTTGTGACTGGTTCTTCAACATGTTCGCCACTTCCAAGAGCTATGCTCTCTGTCTCATAATTTTGATTTGCGATCATTCCTTTGTAAGAAACATTGTGTTGAGGTTCCTAAACATCAATATCCATGCCTTCTAAACTATGAAATATATGATCCTAAGTCTCACTACAAAAGTCAAAGAAACACAATACTAAGAAAACTAAAAGAAATCAACCGAGAAAGAGTGGGCTCAAGGATCTTCTAAAGATGGGATATCAAGTCGTCAGCAAACAAATGAGAAGTGATTACCCTGACCTCCATGTGACATCCCTTCTCGGTGCAAGCAACCCTCACTTTTGCGGGATTAGCCTCCAAGGGTTCTAAAAATATCATACGACATATACCCCAAGTACCATGGGAATGCCCCCACAATCACCTCTATAGATACCTAGGAAAGACCACTAAGGATACCAACTTGCATTCAACCTCAGAGCAGGTATAGTTGATAGTTGAGACTAGATGTATGGGAAGGATATCAAAGTATGAAGCTCTTCAAGAGAATTGGAGACAAGTGGACCGATAAGACTCCTAAGGACCCCGAATAGATTCAGGATTCATGAAGTGCCAAGACCAAATGAACCAATGGTTTCTCAATAAAAACCCCCAATATAATCTCTATCCACTACGATTGGTTAAGATTTG
>JASDQU010739804.1:114956-131505 GCA_032191745.1 Picea mariana | reverse complement strand
GAATTGGAGACAAGTGGACCGATAAGACTCCTAAGGACCCCGAATAGATTCAGGATTCATGAAGTGCCAAGACCAAATGAACCAATGGTTTCTCAATAAAAACCCCCAATATAATCTCTATCCACTACGATTGGTTAAGATTTGAAGGGGTAATCTTTGCTAGTATTCCACATGCGACCTCGTGTTTAACCTCTATGTGAGAGGGGGTTCCCAACTATTCTTATATAAAAGTTGGATTTGTTCCCTCTTTAGTGATCTACAGTCTATTTATTAGTCTTGGACAATTTACTCACTTTTCCTAGTCCAAAGACCCTAATCCTGTGTTATTGTTATGTGCTAAAACAAAAAAATGTTCTAGTTGATCTTGTTAGCATGTGGTTTATTTTAATGGATTTTACTCGGTAGGTTCATGGAGATGAAACTGATGATGTGTGAGAGACTCAACTCCAATATAATGCAAAAGAATGAGATGCAATTCATTATTTTCGATAAATTATATGTATGGGAAGGAGAAGAGTTATATTCTTTCTTAACACAAGAAAGCACTCAAAACTATGCAAATTTTCAATTTCTGGGATCAATACGATGCCAAAATACCAAGCAAATGTTTCTGAAAACCAAAATTCACATGAAAAAATAGCTCTTTTTCAAGCATGTTACAAAAAAAATTCCTAAGAATGAAAAATTTTCTTTGTTTGATTATGTATGCAAGGAGATATGGAAAAAAAAATCTTCTTAACTTACAAATGGAATGAAAAAGATCTATGTTTGACAAAAAGAAGTACGAGGAAAAAATAAATCAAACAAAGCGCACTTAAAATGATGACCAATGAAAGAAACAAGTGTGAGATAGCATGTTCAATAAAGAACTCAAAGATTCAAAAAAGAAAGAAGACAAACACTCATGAAAATCCTAAAAAATTGAGCAGCAAGAAACATCGTTCAAAGCTGGGTTGTGCAAACAAGAGAGTCCTAATCATCCAAAAAAGAGAGATGTTTCAATGAAGAAAAAAAGGATCAAAACAAAGAAACCTTTGGAAACCCTAGTTGATGAAAACTACTAAAAAAATCAATAAATTTGAAATCTTTGCGAGACGAAGATCATAGAACTCAAAAGCAGGACAAACCAAGGGATCTTGTTAACCCAAGGGGATCACAACTAGGAGAAATTTGCTAACTCAAAGAAGGAAATGGAAATGAGTAATAAATTTAAAATTCTCAATCAAACAAATTCAAATACAGTATAGGAGACCCTTGGAAAAAAACCTTTGAAAATCATACTGACAAAAGCAATGCAAAAACATGGGAAAGCACATAAAAAGGTTGACTCGTGCCCATGTTCTCAAAGAGACAAAGCACCATGGCGCCCTCTATCAGGATTAGGGAAGTTCCAATCAAGATAATGGTGCCCTGTAAGAGGCTTAGGGGAGTTCCATTCAAGAGAATGGAGTCCTCTAGGAGGTTTAGGGGGAGCATCAGTCAGGCAAGTGGCACCCTGGTGTGAATTGTAGGGGAGTGACAGTTTCTAAAAAAGCTCAAAAAATGGCTTCCAAAATCTCAAACTCGGCAGAGACTCAATCAATGGCTCTATAAAATATTCAATTAGTAAGAGGGAAGGAGAAATAGATCATAATGAAGCATCAAACAAGAAATATCTAATCATAATAAAAGGATCTAAGATGAAATAGAGGGAAAACTAGTCAAAAGTTGCTCCCTAGTGGAGTCATCATTTTTCTTTTGTGAGAAATCTTACCCTATGGAAAGGTTAAGCTCCCCTTTGGACCAATACCACTATATTTGGTCCAAATACATAAGTGAACATGTGGTTACTACTTTCCCTATATATCTAATGTAATCAATCAAGCAAGAGAGAAGAAGAATGTGGCATACCTTGTTGCGATGTTCGTCTTCACTGCTCTAATCCTTGGGCTTGATCTTCAATATCCTCAAGCAAATGGAATCATACAAAGAATAGAAAATGAACTCTTCCTCCTACTATAAACTATTATATAAATCAGATCTATCTATGAAGACTAAAATGACAATAGACAAGCAAATGTAGAAAACATGAACTTGAAGGGAATATTCCAAGTTGATATTAATTGGAAAGCCAAAGAAGGCACTTAAAAAGAATGATTGACGATGCAGAAACTTCTCCAATATCTTCTCGTACATCCCTTGCATGAATATTGACATCAAAAAATTGATACTTCCTCCAGAATCAAAGGTTTGATACCTCTAATCTTCCCCCCTTCACCATGGAAAGCCCTCATTATATAGGATTTGGAGGCTTAACCACCATGGAGAATATCACTCACTAGATCCACTAAATTCAGATCTCCAAGATTTTTAGGGAGAAAAATATCTCTCAAGGATTTTATAGAGAAAATATCTCTTAAGGATTTTAAGGAGGAAATATCTCTCAAGATCCACTAAATTAGGATTTTGGTTTGAGAAAATCTCTCATTCATCCATGAGATTCTCAACTTCTCCTTGATATTAGAAAACTAAATGTGAGGTGGATTCTCACACTAAATTAATTTCCTTTTTATGAATAATAATGAATAATTCATGTGCACATAGTATTTTTACCTTCATATGATATATTTATCCACCACATTGACTAGGGATTGTGACAAATGTTCTTTCATGGTATCAAGGTGTTGTGACACTTAGTAAAATTCATGTGACACTTAGTAAGGTGTATACGTCACTTTGGCAAAGTGCATGTGACACTTAGTAAGGTGCATATGACACTTTACAACACTTGCGACACTTAGGCATAAATAGCCATGACATTTTGGTGTGTAACATAGAGGCCATGTGCGATGTATACCTTAGAAGTGCTAAAACATTTCCATGTGCAATGGGCCGCATTTTTTTTCATGATCAAGGATACTAACTCTTCAAGCCAGCTCATTATGAAGTTTGATTCCATAGATGGGAATCCTCATTTTCCTTATCATGTAGCCTTCCACATCAATATCGTGTACACAAAACATGTTATTCAAAGGACTATCATTGATGAAGGAGATTCGACATGAGTTATGTAAGTATCTTGTCGGAAACCCATTGGCTCTCTAGAGTTGACCCCCTCTCCTACCTTGTTAACTGTGTACGATGGAAAATCATTCAGACTGCACAGTCTTATTTCCTCTTTTGTGGTATAGTTAGGAGGGAATATCATTTCCATGGAAGTTTAAGTAGTCAACACTATGCTCCACTATAACCTTTTATTGGGAAGGAGTTCGACCTATGCAATGACGGTTGTTGTCTCTTTGGTTTTTTGAGTTTTTTTATTCCATCAAGGAGGGAAGATAGTAATGATAGACCAATTTTCATTCAACCACTCTGACTCCATGGAAAATATGGGATCTATGGTCCCATTGATCAAAAAATCTCATATGGAAACTAAGATCATTAGTGTTGGAATGTATCCATTTCTTATGGGAACTTTCAATTTCACAACACCAATTGCGTATATTCATGCTACCATAGTCATATATCAAAATTAAAACCCCAAGATTCTCATTACATGGGTAATTTCATTTAGAACTTTGTATTTTGAAGATCCATGGTTGTTAGCCTCACCATATGAATCTGTTGAAGGCATTTCACATGTCGAGATGGTTATGCCATTGTTTGTAGTAAAGATCACTTATGAAGATATTGTAGGCTCTGATCTGACTTCTTCATGGATGGAACAAGTCGATCAGTTTACATAGCCTATTTGGACTCAGAATTCTTCGAACTCTCTCAACTATATTGACATTGTATTGCCTTCTGACAAAGCAATTATAGAGGCAATGACAGGGCCATAATGACTATGGGAAGACATGCATCATCGATCATATTTCCTTCCCAATCTCAGTCGAGTTGAAATTGGGGAGTTTTGATCAGTTGTGAGTGGAGGTGTTGATATATCTGGGAACCCTTTAGAAAGTCACAGTGTTTATGCTTAAGGTAACATGGATAATATATCGAAAACTATTACGATCAACATCTCTAAAATCCATGGCATCATTGAAAACATTTTTATTGGTCCAGACTATTATCCTGAAGATATTAGTATGTATAACTCTTTATTTAAAGATTTTTTCAATGTTTTTTCCTATTCCTTTAAGAAATTTCAGGAATTGACCCCTGCATTGTCAAACACAAGATTCATATCTACAAAAACGCTAAGCCTTTTCGGCAAAAGTTACGACTAGTAAATCATAGGAAGGTAGCAGTTATAAAGGATGAAGTAGAAAAGATGATTAAATTAGGTTTTATCTATTTGGTTCCTCTTATGGAATGGGTGACAAACCTCATTCTAGTGCATAAAAATCAAGGAACCATATGCATTTGTATGTATTTTTTTGATCTGAATAAAGCTTGTCCAAAGGACAACTTCCCCACATTGTTTACTGACCATATTATCAATGAGTGTGCAAGAAGCAAAACCTTTTCCTTCATGGATGGATTTTCTGGATATGACCATATTCAGATCTGGCCCAAGGATCAGCATAAGACGATGTTCATATGCCCTTGGGGGAATTTTGCGTTAAAATGATTCCTTTTGGCCTCAAAAATGTTGGAGCTACGTTCCAACAGGACATTTCTTTCACTTTCAATGATTTGAAGCACATTATCAAATCATATCTGGATGATTGTGCTACTCACTCTCATGAGAGGGTGGATCATCCAAGGCATCTTAGGCTCATTTTTTATATATGTTGTTTCTATCATATTCAGTTAAATCCGAACAAATGCATCTTCTATGTCGTTTCAGGGTGTCTATTGGGTTTTATAGTATCCAAAAAATGGATCATGGTTTATATGTTAAAATTGGAAGCAATAGTTTAGTTTCCTCCCCCACACAATATTCATCAGTTACAGAGTCTTCAAGGAAACACAAATATTCTTCGACAATTCATAGAAAACTATGTTGACATCACCAAGGGATTTATGTGCTTGTTGATGAAAGGGGTTTGCTTCATTTGGGATGAGTTCATGTATTTATATTTCGATGCACTTAATAAAGTGCTTATGCTTTCCCCTCTGCTCAGTCCTTTGGACTATAGAAAGGATTTCTTGTTGTATATCATGGCAGGATAATCCACTATTGGTATGGTATTGGTTCAAGAAGGTGATATCGCGCAAGAGCATGTCATCTATTATCTCAATCATGATTTGATTGGGCCTGAAATCAATTATTCTCATGTCACAAAACTAGTCTTGGTAATTGTTTAAATTGTCCAGAGCTTACGACATTACATTTTATTTTGGAAAAGCACTATAGTTGATGATGTCAATCCATTTTAGTATGTCCTAACATAGTGTATAATTGGGGGAACACACAACAGATGGATTGTCATTCTACAAGAATTTGACTTGGACTTTGTATCAGCTAAGTCTAAAAATTATTTGGTTTTCACCAAATTGATGTCACAATTTCCCTAGGAGGATGAGGAAAACATAATTACAGACTCATTTCTAGACAAGAATATGTTCATTATCGCTTCCAGTGATCCTTTTCATGGAGATATCCCTGCATGTCTCTAGACTCTAAAGTTTTCTTCGCATCATCCATGGGACGATTGACTTCAGATTTTCCATCAGGTGAAGAATTACCTCATTATCAATGACACTTTATACCATCAAGGGGTTGATTCAATTCTTCTTCATTGTTTGAGTCATGGGGAAGAAAATTCCATGGTCAATGATTTCCACAGTGGAGAATGTGGAGATCATTTATTTGGGTTGGCCACAACCCAAAAAATATTGTGTTTTGGGTACTTTTGGCTGAGAATATTTAAATATTGTGTTGAGGTGGTAAAAAAATTTCATCCTTGCCATATTTTTTCTCATTTAATGTGCACCCATCCTACTTTATTGTTTCCCATCATCATCGTTGTTCCTTTTACAAAGTGGGGAATTTATTTAACCAGATGCCACCTTCCTTTGTCTAAGGGGCATCGTTATATCATTGTGGTCATTGACTACTTTACAAAGTGGGTGGAGGCCATGACTAATTTTTTGAATGATGATGAGACAATAGCCTTGTTTCTGTTCAATCAAGTTATCACCGGGTTCAAAGTTCTGAGAGATATTGTCACTAACCATGGCAGTCACTTTCAGAAACGAATGATTTTGAAGTTAGTATCTAATTTGGGATTTAAAAAGGAGCATTCAACTCCTTATTATACCCAAGAAAATGATCAGGTAGAGGTCGTGAACAAATATCTCAAGACCATACTCCAATGCACGATCAATAAGAGTAAGACTAATTGGAATTTAATGATTTATCTGGAATTATGGGTGTACCGAACCTCGATCAAGACTGCCACCATTTTTTCTCCTTTCCAACTCATTCACAGGTAGGAAGAAATCATGCCTATTGAATGTGAAATCCCTTCATTAAATATCACATTTGAACTTATTCCTAACATGATAGATTTGGAATCTCGTCTTGTTCACCTAGAGGAGTTAGATGAGTAGCATCGTGACATTGCTACTACAAATGAGACTCATAAGAAGTGTGTCAAGTCTCAATATGACAACTATATCTTCCCAAGGATATGTTTTGAGGGTGACTTTGTTCTGGTTTATAATCAGGATAATGACACTTTAGGGGTAGGCAAGTTCAATCTGGTGTGGGTCCTTACATTGTGAGGTGTTCCCTTCACAAGGGAAATTATGTGTTATTTGATTACAAGGGTAACATGTTGTTGGAGCCCAAAAATGGGCTCTACCTAGAGAGTTAATATGCTTGATCTTTGTCACTCGGGTGTTTTCCCTTTGTATTTATTGTTCATAGATAGTATTTTTTGGTTTTTTCACTAGTTTTTCTCTTGGTCACTTATAGTGTTTTTGATTGATTGGCATATTTCTGTGGAATATTCAATTCATGTTGGGTTCATGGATGGATCAATCCATCACACTTGAAACCTTACGTCCACTTCATGGGCGATTTATTCTCTCAAGGGCCAAGTGGTTGTGTTTAGAGGCACTTTTCTAGGGTAAGCAACCAACAACGTGGTCGAGTACAGTGTCATGATCGAACTCCTAAGAGATGCTATTGTGCATGGTATCTCATGTTTAGAGGTTTTCCTATATTCCTAGTTAGTGGTTTCACAACTAAAAATTCAATACTGTGTGTGCGATCCCACATTACTCCGACGACTCTTGTGGGTATGTCTTATAAGACGATGTTTTAAGTATATTACTTATATTCATGTTTCTAGAAGTGAAATTTTTTTATTTGATGCATATGCTAACTATGCAATGGATTGGAATTTTTCACATATATAAACTAAGAAGCACACACAAAATTTTATATAACAATTGTATACCAAGGCAAAAAAGAGATACGTATATATATTATTTCCATGTCCAGTAATACAAAATATGAATTTTTTGTTACAAAATGGGCCTCTAGCCATGAATGTTTATCCATATGACGATACAAAAAGAGTCATAGACTATCTATGTTGAGGGCCCCACCCCCGCATGTGTGTCTCTATAACATACAACAATGTTGGCCAGACACTAAAATAATTTTACCCAGGCCCATGGTACACCTACTACATGTCATTGCATCTGCTCTGGCAAGTCCTTGATCTGAACCATGGGAACTTGAAGCATAAGGCGGTCCAAATTTATTTGGACACTACAAAGTGGGCTCCATATGAGTATCATATACGCCTCATTAGACCTCATCTTGACCTCTACGTTGATCACATGGGTACACCTCTATCCATCTCAGTCATATCTACACATTCATAAATTTTTGATAACTATAATGCATCCAAAAATATTCTTGTTTTACTTATTGAAATAATTAAAACAAAATAAAAATTAAATAATCCTAAAAATTGAAAAAAAATCTTCTTATCTCACCCAGTGTAACCCCAAGAGGCAAGGGAATGTCTGGATCATGGTTAAAAATTATCCCCTCATAGGGATAGTCATCTATAGCGATGATCAGACACTCCCACCAATGGAAAAATGCATTGTCATGAGAATAAAGTATGTTCCCACCTCCCAATCATTGTATCACCCTATACCATCATAGTAAGCATGGTTCCCTGAGTTTGTATGGTGGAATAAGGAATCATGGACTAATGGTGGGAACTCTCAAAGAAGAATAAAGAACACAGGATGTTACCATATCCGAAGTTTTTTTTATCTTTCCATTCTTGTTGTCAGTTAGTTGTGTTTTCATGTTATGTAGTAAATATGTGTTCCATTTGTATATCACTGGCAAAAGTCACTCTACCACATATAAAATCTATGATTTGGAGGTCTGGTGTAGTGAAGTAGACCCTGCAATCCTAGTGATAGTCTGAAGATATACCTTTAGTCTCAAATCCTCTATGTTACAAATCAATATTTGACTCTTGAGTTGTTGTGTACTAGATGTAAAATAATATGTTATGTAATATTTGTTGGGCCCTTAGTTTTGAAGACCGTCAAGTTTTTTTGACGTATAAATGTTTTGCATAAAAATATAGTTGTTATTGGATAAATCGGTGAATGCAGACATAAACTAATCTCCCTAGATCCACCTAGATCTAGAACAAAACAAGACAGGACATGACGCTTTCCCTAGGTTGCTACCATTGAATTTATCACCAAAGAAGGAGTATATGACATACCTTTATATATCGCTTCCTTAGATCTCTGTTGTCCCTGCTTCGCTCCAGTGCTCTTGTGAGATCAGATCTGCAATGACACAAACCAACCAAAGTGAAATAAATAACTATAGATTCAATGGAAACCTAAACATATGATCAAGGAGTCATGTAATAAAATACTAATGATTTTATGGGAAAGAAACATGTCGTTGTATCATATTAAATAAAAGTGGAAGATACAACCAAGCGCCTTGATGTCGCAAGTTCCCTTTCGGTGGTCCTTTGTTCCAACACACACATACACTTGCTCAGAATTTGCATGAAGATAATCCACAAGGCTTGATGGACAAATGGAGGCCTCATGCATCAATTGTATCAGGATTCTTCACACTGTCTTTAGTCTATTCTTTGTTCAATCTTGCTTGACCTTTCTTAACCTTTTCCATGAGAAATCCATTATTATATAGGAGAAGATGAAATGGTTACTAGGATGAGGATGATCCTACCAAATCAAAAAAGCCAGTAAGATCACAACCATATGGACGCCATCTCATATTCTAGAAGATTCTCCTTCTAGAAACTTCGTGAAACTTCTTCCTTTTTCTTAACTTCAAGCATCACCGCACCCTACCTATATAGCAGCATGCGGAAATCCCACAAGCCAGGCATAGAGAAGCCTGCAAAAATCCTTTATTTTCGCACTGTGTACCACTATTAGCATGTGGCATCATTATAAAAATGTGCCTTGTAGGGGAAGAGATCAACCATTTTCCTCATGTGAAAGATTGTTTTGGAAGCCTGAACACATGCCTATGGGGTCATCATCAAAGTGACCAAAATAATGTGTAACAATAGCACACCCATAGTGGATCCAAGTGGAAGAAAGCTAACTACCACTACACCAGCAAGGAAAAAGAGTAATGAGTCAGCTAGGAAAAGCGACGGAAATATCCATAATGTTCGAGTGCATGCCAGAAGGATGCAGAATCAAGAAAGTGTAACAGTGGAATCAATAAGCTAATAAGCCCTGCAAAACATTTATAAAGCATGGATTTATGTAATGGGTTGGGGTTCTATCCTAAGTTTATATTTTGTGTTTTCCATTGGTTATGATGTCGTTTTCATGTTGTTGTGGGGTTTTCGGGTTTTGTTGTTATTGAGCATTACTGAGCAGAACTGCAACTGCACATAGTTTTAGAATCGAGATCAGGTACCTCATTATTGATTCATTTGTATAAGTCTTGATATAAAGAAATGAATTCCATGTATGTTCAGTTTTGATAAGATAATATATGTTGGATTATTTGGGCACCCAAAAATTTGTCAATATGTGCATGAATGCATGGTTTCTTTCTTGTGTAATATTTTATGTTCTACATGATTTATAGTTATATTGATGTTTAAACACATTTTTAATGTATGTATTTAATTTAATGTTTCGCAACATGGATAGTTTAATTCTTTTACTAGTATAATCCTTTCAATGTTACAATATCTTTACCTTTAAGTATGGAATTGTATTATAACATTTTGGGCTTGATGGTGTGTCCTCTTTAACTCATGTTATCACACAAGTCTCGATAGCGCTTTGGGTGAGACTTCTTTCCCTTGTGGAATATTCAATATGTCATCTCAACTAGACTACAACGATACCTTTGTTGGTAAGCTTCGAGAACTTAGGTCTCCAACTCCATGCCAAAAAATGGTTCCATTGTCGGGACCTGACTTCTGAGTGAGTTTCTAGAGGATGCAACATCACATATTTAAGGATGACATTGAAAAATGGTGGGAAAGAAGGTTTGACTAGTTCATATTTCAAGAAACTGAGCTACAATGGAAAATTGTGAGGATTTTGAAGGACATGGTATTTTATTCTGAACCAGCCTATGATCAGTACAATATCTTCTAGATTCGATTCTCAGAAGAGGTCTACCAGTGGCTCGATTGGTTGCAGGAAGCTCTAGTATTTAAAGATAACTTAAAGAAAAGGTTCGATTGGACTATTGAGTGCTTAGATTCTCTTCACAAGTTGGATCACCAGATTTGTTGAGTTGTGGAATTTTGGGTCCAAACTACCCTAGAAGGATACATCATTAAATTTGTCTTAGAAAATCACCAGTCATTCTCAAAGGAAGAAGTAGTATTTTACGAGGGATCCCGAGGGATTTTATTGAGATAAATTATGTTTTGAATGAACATATTGCTGGTGGAGGAAGGAATGCTACCAGTTCCTTTGGTTGAAATGGAAGATTAAAACCATTTGCGCATGAAGGGTGAGTGATTCAGAAGAGGAACCATTAGTTAAGATATGGAAGTTCTTTAGATATGGAGGGTTTTCATGAGAAGTGTGTCAGAGATAAGAGGGATTATAAAATAGTTGTGGTGATTGAAAAGAGGTGGTGAGAATAGATGTGAAAAGTTGACAAAGAGGCATGATCAGTCACGCAAGGAGATCAGCCTCGGGAAGAGTCATAAAAGAGAGTTAGATAAGTTGAAAGGGTTGCAGTTATGAGGAAGGTTGGCCAACCAATGGTTGAAGGAGAACTTTGTAGAAAAAGATGAGAGTTTTGGAGAGAATAGACGAGATGGTGAAAAGTCAGAAGAAAGAATCAAGATCTAAGTCATCATCGAGGAATAAGACTTAGTTGTAACCTATGTAGAAGTTGTGGGATAACCAAATCATGCAGCACTCGAAGATGTGAAGTACACTACAGGACCTAATATGATATGGCCTCCTAATGTGACCCCCCAGGTTAAATAATCCCATCTCGAAGATGCAAGAACTAGCCTTGGATCGCCTAGTCCCTTAGTGCAATCTTCCAATCTGGTAAATTCTACAATACATTCTCCCATATTTTTTGTTATTTCTCCTCATTCTAGTCCAACCATCTCGAGTGGTACCAATAGTAATAATATGGTAATTTCTTTAGTGTTATCGCAACCTGGACCTTTAGGATTTATATTGATAGGGTCCCCAAGTCTTTCCATAGCACATCATCATGCCAGATCCCTCACCTGATACCCAGTGTTTTGGGGTAAAGGGGATGATGATATTGAACAACATTGGTTCCTTTTTGAGGCCATATGGTGGTCTCGCAGGACTTTAAATGATAATTAACTAGTTTAGGTTCAGACCACGGACCACGTTAATGGGTCGGGCATTAAAATGGTATATGAAATCCATAGAGCTGAAGAATCCCTAAGGGAAACCACTTCCTTTACCGCAATTTATAGTTGAATTTATAGTTGAATTTAAGCTACCCCAATCTGAGAAACAATCTCTTTGTGAACTATAGGAAACCAAATATAGAGATGGAGAATCTTCCTAGGATTATAGTAAAATATTCAAACATGTGATAGGGAAATTGGACAACCCCATTCAAAAATACCACTAGCAAAAATGGTTCATTCAGGGAATGTTACCATTAACTCAGATTCCATTAACCCAGTCATGAATAACTAGATGCAGGGAATCCCTAGAATAGGCCATGAAAATTGAGGTGATGGAGAGATATCATGGAATCTTGTTGATAATAAGACCACCCGATGACTATAATATTACGCAATTGCAAGGCCATACTTGTACCTTGAATAATAAGATTCAATAATTGACCATTTCTAAAGTATCCCACCCTCAAGTTTAGTGTATTGGTTTCTACATTGAGGGGAATACAACAACGGAATGTCCCAAACTAAGGGGTGAAATACCCCCCCCCGCAACCCATGCTACCTCCACCACTAGGACCCTCTGGAGGAGTTGCACAAATATTAGCTACAACACCATTCCATGGAATTGTGTAGTACCATGCCTTTCCAAACCATCAGTGTAATCAAAATAATGACTATTGTGAAATATGTTGAAGCCATGGGAATCCCCCTCAACATTTCCCAATCCTAAAAAAATACACCCATGTCCTGAACACATTCTACTATGAGTTCTATGGGTCCCCTACTCACACCACCAAATATTGTTGCACTTTGGATTCTCTTGCGAATAGACTAGATTGGTATGCATTCAGGGTTGATGAAGTTCCTCAAGGATTTGGAGGAGGACGTCAGGGTGGTGGAGGTTTCAAAGGTGGACGAACTAACATAAGAGGGCCAACACTATGTTATAATTTTGATTAGCAAGGGCATATCGTTATAGATTGTCCTCTTCAGAGACAACCTTGATGTTCCCACTGTAGAAAAAAAACCCATGCCACTGAGGATTGCCCTGAATTGATCGTAAAGTAAGAGGATTGTGCAAGGAAGTGAGGTTCCAATTTGATAAAATCAAAGCCCCAACTTGGCACTGAAGAAAATGTGCCCAATATTAATATTATTACTAGAGGTGGAACAGGGACTGGTGTTGATGTTGTTAATTCATCTCAAAGAAATATTTTCAAGGTGGTACTGGAAGATGTTACATATGACCCCCTTGTGAAAAATTATTTCTTTAAGGATGTTGTTGAGATATTTCGACGAGTTTCTAATTCTACAATAACCTACATATTTATCCGTGAGCATCACCCTAATCTCACGGAAAATTGTGTGGCTCAAAATATCCTCCAACGAGACCTTAGTTGACTATTGAATTGTGGTTCCAATTACTTTGTGATATTTTGGATAATGAACAACTTACCAAGGGGTTCTAGAACAAGCTCAAGCAGATTTTAGATATTGAAATGAACCCAGAAGAGTTGATTGTCATTCATCTTCCCAAAATACATACTGGTAGAATACAGAGAAGGAAGAAAAGTTCCAGACGGGAATTTAGACTAAATACTCACATCGTTGACTACAAAATTACTGATTTTATGCTAGATCTGGGGTCTAATTTCAACATCCTACCGAAGAAAACCTTAGAAGCCATGGGTAAGTCCAAGCTTGTCTATTCACCCATTGAGTTGTGCATGGACAATCAGTAGTGTATCTATCTTGTTGTATGGCTATAGAATGTTGAATGGGACTTATATGGAGTCAATACAATGTCTTACTATGATGTTATAGAAATCATGGGTGAGAAGGACCCATACCTAACTCTTTTGGGTATCGACTGAGCTTATGAGAATTATGTTGTTAAATATCTTAAGGAACTCATGACCTTTGAAGAAAATGGTATGAAATTCACCCAGGCACTAGATCCCAACTGAGGCCCTCATTATAAGGATTCGGTATAGGGGAATATGGCAGAGGATGCATTGGACCACCTCTATACTGTGACCATAGGGAAGCGAGCGAACTACATTAACTCGACTCTAGATGGCTCAGTAAGTTGGATTAGTATTCAATCTATAGGTGAATATTATGAGTCCTCTTTTGACAATTGGTAAAAGGGAAGATACAAGAACTTGTCATGATGTTGCATGACTATCAAATCATGTAGGTGGATTAGGTCGGAGGTTAGAGACTACCCTGTCTACGATGGGACTTCAAGTTTATGTAGATTGTTGGTTGAGTTAGAGGATAAAGTCATGCTAGAACAAATAATTCATGTAATTGATGTTGCGTTAAGATCCTCTTCAGCGATATGGTGGGCCATCCATAAGGGTACTTTATCTTTCTAGGATGAAGCAAAGTGTGCCATCCAAAATTACTTTATCCCCCCTTCTCAACTTACTTTTTTGAATCTGGAATAGTCAAGTTTGGAATAATATGATGGGATTTCAGATCCGAGGGAGCATGTTGCACACTATATTCAGATATGGGAAGTTGTGAAACTACCTTCCCAATTATGGGGGCATTAGTTTATTCATTCCTTGGAAAAAATTATGGTTTCTTGGTATATATATGAGGAATCTCGATGCCAAACTGGTTGATGGAAAATCCTTCAATGACAGTTTTTTCAAGACTTCTTATTCTTACTGTAGCTTTTCAACAGATTAAGAAAATGCTTTTTGATGATTAATTTAAGAATATACATACTCCTATTGTTTGTTTTGAACATAAATAACTCATTCATCATAATATTAACCCATACTCTACTAAATTACTTGTGGTCTATCCCACTATTGATAGAGACCCAGAAGATCCCTATGACCTTGAGGACCTTAGACATATGACATTTTAGGAGTCTGAAGGGTCTATGGGGGTTAAAGATACTATCTCAAATGATGTCCTGAGTTCCTATACCAAACCCTTGAAGTTGTAGAAATTCAATATAAGAACTAATGAGCATCCTAAGCTAGCATCCATTGGAGACTATTGGGATGAACAAATCGTGACAAAGATATAGGCTCGGTTGCGGGAATATGAGGATCTGTTTCCTACAAATTTTTCAAAATTGAAATATATTAAGGGATATTTAGGAGAGATGAAAATAGATTTAAAGCCTATATCTAGACCTATCAAGCATAGGACCTATCCTCTTAATCCCTGAGTTAAAGAAAAAGTGAAGAAGGAAATTGACAAAATTCTCACAACTGGGTTGATTTTCCCTGTCGATGAGGATGAATGGATCAATCATATCATGATACAAACCAAGAAAGGTATGGATGATATATGAGTTTGTGTGGATTACAGAATCCTAATTAACTTTGCTTGTGTACATGACCCCTTCCCCACCCCCTTTATCAATGAGGTACTAGATCAAGTAGCAGGAAAGGAAGAATATTTTTTTATAGATGAATTCTTCGGATATTACCAAGTTTGAATCACCGATAAAGATAATAAGAATACTACTTTCACTACTGAGTGGGGATAATTTGCATAAAATTTTATGCCTTTTGTGCTTAAGAAATCCCCAACAATGTTTTCTCGGATAGTCATTGCAATGTTTTTCAATTTCATTCACACGTTTATTGCGATCTACCTGGATTATTGGACTATATATGACTTACTTAAAGAGCACAATGGGCTATTACAATTGATGTTAGATCGATGTACACAGCTACAAACTTCCCTTAATCTGAGAAAGTGTATTTTTTGTGTACCCTTTGGGAATCTTCTAGGTCATATTGTTTGTAGGGAGGGAGTGTTGGTGTAATATACCGGAGGGAGGGTCTTTGTGAAATCAGGAAGGGCCAGAACCAGAGTGGCTCACATGGCCATATTTAAGGTTTGAAAATCTTGAGCAACGGCTAAAGTCCAAGTGAAAGAGTTCTTTTTGAGGAGAGAAGTGAGAGGTGCTGCAATCTTTCCATAATTCTTAACAAACTTGCGATAATACCCTGTTAAGCCTAGAAATCCACACAAGATTTTGAGAGTCTTTGGGTGCAGCTAGTATTGCATAGCTTCAATATTTTTTGGATCCACCCTGATGCCATGCTTGCCAACCAGATGACCCAAGTATTCTACTTCTGAGGCACCAAAAGCACATTTAGACTCTTTCAGGAAAAGTTTGTGCTGAGAGAGTAGATGGAGAACTCAATCCACATGAGTAAGATGGTATGTCCAGGTTTTGCTATAGATGAGGATGTCATCAAAGAAAACTAAGACAAAATGACAGAGAAAGGGATGGAAGACATGATTCATGAGGCTTTGGAAGGTGGAGGGGGCATTACACAAGCCAAAGGGCATGACCAAAAACTCATAGTGGCCCTCATGAGTTCAAAAGGCCATCTTGGGAATGTCTGCCTCTTTCATACGTATCTGGTGATAGCCTGAGTGAAGATCAAGTTTAGTAAAGAATTGGGCACCACTCAATTCATCCAGGAGGTCATCAATGACAGGAATGGGAAATTTGTCTTTAATGGTCAGTTTGTTGAGGGCACAGAAGTCAGGACACATTCTCCAAGAACCTTCTTTCTTCAGGACCATGACTACAGGAGAAGAGTAAGGGCTCGTAATAGGGCAGATAATGCCTACATTAAGGAGTTCCTGGACCATTTTCTCAATTTCATTTTTTTGTGAAAAGGGGTGGCAATATGGACAGATATTGGGAGGAAGGCTTCCGGGTACAAGGGGAATGGAATGATCATGAACACCGCAGGAAGGAGGGAGTCCTT
>JASDQU010739804.1:88916-105522 GCA_032191745.1 Picea mariana | reverse complement strand
GGCAGAATAATAGTAATATAACTAGCATAATCTCCACAATAACACAGAAATGATATAAGAACAACAACAAAAATAACACTTTGATTCAGAAAGCAATGTTCACGGGCCTCTTCAAGGGGGTAACCTCTAGTCGAGCAATGCTCTGTTACAATAATCTCCAAGCTAGGGTTTTCATACCCTCAACCCTTATTTATACTAAATATGTCTATCAAGAGAAGAATCTAGAGGAAGATCCTTCTAGAAGTGGAAGCTTCTATTAGGTCTTCTTACATTCACCTTATTCTATTTTATTGAAAGGCCTTATTAATATTGACCTTTATTACATCTAAATATATTGCTCTACCTATGGGTGGGTTAGGACCCTAACAGTTGGATGATCCTATGAAAGTCACAGTAATTCTCAATATGCCTCCTCCTACTACTGTCAAACCACTACGGATGACCCTGGGACATATGTGATATTATCACCAATTTATCTGGGGTTACGTGAGCATAACCACACCATTGGAACAATTACTGAAGAAATCTGAGGAATTTTATTGCACTCAAAATTGTGATAAATCATTTGGCCTGCTAAAAGAGATGTTGAGCAGTGCACCCATTCTAACTTATCCTCACTGGTGAGTTAAATTTCATGTACATATTGATTCCTTTGTAGTTTCACTCAACATTATTCTTATGCAACTAGGGGAAGGAAACTTGGACCATCCTATATTCTTTGCCTGCCGCAAACTTTCCCAAGTTGAATGCAACTACACCACAATCGAAATGGAAGGTTTAGATATGGTGTATGATTTACAAAATTTTAGGCATTATTTTCTTGTAAGTCATTTTAAGTTTTTTACAGACCCTTCTACTTTGAAGTATTTGGTGAAAAAACCTGTGTTAGAAGGTCACATTTGAAGGTGATTGTTATTGTTTCGGGAGTTCTCTTTTAAGGTTGTTGTTAAGCTTAGAAAGTTATATATCAGGCCATATCACTTGTCTCACCTAGAGTTCAAAGAAAGTGGTGGACCTGTAGATGACCAACTACCAGACACAGATTTTTTTCATATTGAGTCCATTCCTTATTATTTTTCGAATATTGTCCTATTCTTGACTACTGGTAATAGGTCGGAAGGATATTATGAAACACAAAAGAGGCACCTAATGGTTTTCACAACAGATTATCAACTGTTTTCAAGCCAACTCTACAAATTGGGATTGGATAATATCTTGTGGCATTGTGTGCTCGACCAAGAAAGACCTGATATTTTATGGGAATGTCACCGTGGAGTTGTGGGAGGACACGTTGGAATAAAGGAAACTGCAAGAAATATATTGTAGGAATGACTATGGTGGCCTACAATGTTTAAAGATACTAAGGAATATGCTTCTTCATGCGATGTATGTCAGAGAGTGGGAAACCATTGTGACGTGATGAGTTTCATCTACACCCTATTCACACACTACAAGCTTTTGAAAAATGGGTTGTTGATTTCATCGATCCGATAAAACGTCCAGCTAAGCACTAAAAGGCCTTATACATAATTATCACAATAGAATACCTGACTCGTTGGGATGAAGTGGAGGTTGTTTGGGATTGTTCTACAACCACTACATGATAGTTTATTTTTGATAGTTTTATTACCAAGTTTGGTTGTCCTTGGAGCTTGACCAGTGACCAAGGATCCCACTTTCTCAGTAACACTATAGCGACCCTTACTAGAGAGTGTTTTATTCAGCATCACAAGAGCAGTCCCTACCATCCATAGGATAACAGAACAGTGGAATAATTTAATAAATTATTGGATATGGGGCTGACTAAGGTTTGTTGTGCAAATTGGTATGACTGGGATGAGCGAGTTCCAACTATTCTATGGGTGTATAGGACTACCACAAAACGCTTGAACATGTATACCCCATTTCAACTGGTATATGGTTGAGAAGCAGTTATGCCAGTTAAGTTTCTCAACCGAAGTCTATTCATTGTGCAATTTACCAAGATGATTGAGGATGAATCCATTATTTTGCTAGTGGAGGAACTACAAGAAATTGAGGAAGCTAGGTTCTTAGCAGATTTGCATTAGACTGTAAGAAATCCTAGAAAAAGGCCTGGAACAATCGACATATAAAGTGTAAATCATTTTTACAAGGTGACTTCATGCTCTTATATGACAAAAAGTATGAGAAACATCTGGGAAATCTCCAAATGCATTGGCTTGGTCCTTTTATAGTTGTGGAAATCCATGAATTTGGCGCTATCAAATTAGTGAAACTTGATGCAATTCTTCAACCTAGCTGGGTGAATGGTGCATGCGTGAACCCCTACTTGGTTGTTGCATAATTACAGTTTTGTTATGCTCCTGGTTCGAGGAGTGTGTTATTAAGTAGGATTTCCATTTATATATATGTTTTATTTTATGTCAACAAATGGTGACATGTTCTTTGTTTTACGTGTCTTAGTGCTTTGTTTTCCTATCCAAGTCATCCAACCTGGATATTCGCTTTGTGGTTGGGGAGGTCACAGTCACATCATCTCATACTTAATGTTGCTAAAATTTAAATTTTATGCCCTTGTGTCATCACATGGGTCATTCAAATTCATTAGTACCTTTTTACCCGTCATTACGTCTATGTTTGTCCTACTCACATAAATATTAACATTTGTCTGTCCTTTTTTTGGTTCACCACTTTCCTACTCATTACTTTCCCAAATTTATTTACCATTATATTACCAACTTTTTGGTTATGTATTTAATTGCCCAAATCACGTTGTGTACTTTTCCCCTTTCGAAGGATTTAGTCGACCATTAATTCCCACTATTGTCACCTTGTATTATTTAATGCATGGTCATCATATCACCCTTTGCATTTTTATTATAAGCACATATTTGGTTGACGAATTGATATTATTGTAAATCCATCGTGCTAACCATATACTCAATTATGGTACTCAGTGATCTCTCTATGAATTTGGGTATGTGGACTCATCCCCTTGTTCACTTTGTCTACTGTCGAAATTTTGTCAGCATGGTTTTCACTTCTGGTCATGGTTAAGTCCCCAAAGCCCCTAGTCCACTTACATTTGTTGTTCCAACCAAATTCATTGACCCTAGGGTTGAAGTTTTAGATGATCTCCATGGAAAGGTGGAACACACATGACTGGTGGACACAAACTTCACTAATGCTTCCCAGTACCCATCCATGGTGATTCATACCTTCCCAGACTGCACCACCTTATTGGATGGTTCATTCCAATGGAAATGGAAGCAGTCATTTCTTCCCCTGTGCAACAAAACGCTCATTAATCTATGAGACTTAAATTTGTTCGACACCACCACTGAAGTCACCAAATTCACTAAATTCCTAATCATCTAAGTCCAAAACAACACCTTGTGGCTGGAAAAAGGATACCCTATACATGTTGAATACATCCACTAGCTGACATATTTTCCATGACAGGTCAAAATGTATCAAACAGCTTCCAGGGGTCTGGGAAGCATGGTAGGAAAAAGGGTATGCTCAGCCTCTATGAGATCTATGGGACTCATCGGGAAGGTTTTGGCACTCTGATAGAGCCCATTAAAAATCCACAGGTTCTTTGTTCCTACTACCTCATCACTGACAAGGTGATGAAAATTTCAGACGGAATGGGTGTACGTTGGATGCCATAGCGGTGGTTGAATTCACCAAGAACAATGAACCGATGAATTGGTGCTAGTAT
The DNA here is from genome assembly GCA_032191745.1 of Picea mariana. Lineage (NCBI taxonomy): Eukaryota > Viridiplantae > Streptophyta > Pinopsida > Pinales > Pinaceae > Picea > Picea mariana. The sequence goes on along the minus strand of JASDQU010739804.1, from coordinate 101,816 downwards.
CTACTCCAAGACATGTTTCAGTATTGTGCATACATCCATGAGTGGACCACTTATTTCAATTATGGATATATTATTTTCTCTTTTGTGATGTGGAAATGGTAGCCTCCCCATGGCCGAAGACTTTATCATGGGTCAGATCGTCACATTGCCAAGTTATTTGATTCTTGGCATGCTAGAAATATGGTCATCAATGTTGTTGAGCACAATGTTGTATTTTCACAGTTGCACAGTGATATGGTCACTACAACTTAGAGACTCGGGATTATGCAAGTGATCCTCAACAAAAATACTCACCACACCTGGTTCGGTATGAATTGCAACCACACATTTGTGCATTTGTTGTGTGTTTCACCAAAACTCTTTCATGTAACTCCTCTTCCATTTTACCTTGATGCAACTATGTTTGACAATGATTTCAGAGGATGGCCAGAGGTCCTAAGGGAAGAGACATCAATAGGTGTTTCCTACACCCTATCGGTCATTTCAAAAATTTCTTCCCCAACTGAAACATCAAGTGCAGGCCCTAGTGAAAGCAAGAGAAATCACACGTTGACCACCTTAGATGAAGAGGCTCAGGATTAAGAAGGGAACATGTCACTAAGAAGAACAATTCATATATCCTTTTCCTCCATTCCTGATGATGCCTAGATATCAGGTAAGCATTTCCAGGAGGTATTGACTTCTATATTTCCCTGGAAACATTTGTGTATGAATTCCCCCTCCCAACCCATTGTGGCCTCTCTCATTACTAAAGCCATACCACTTTCCTCCATTTCACCACAAGTTCACACCACTCCACTCCATCCATGCACTAAAACTCCCACGTCTTTCAATTCACCATCTAGACCCGTCATCATACATATTATTGATGACCCTCCAATCCAACCCCAATATACTATTGTCATCAAAGAGGCCTCCAACCCACAGAATGGTGGAACCATCAACAATTTTACCACGCCCCCATCCTCCCCATTTCATACTTAGGCTGACACTGTCTTTCCTGACTCTTCTACCAATATCACCACCACTATAGGTACCCCCACTTCATCCCCACCAACTTCTCCTCATATTACGAAGGTTCAAGTTTCCTTGGACTCAACCCCAAAAATGACCTTCCCTTTGCAGCCAAAGGCAAGACTTGAGACATGAGGTCTGATGGATGAGGACCCTCCAAAAGACCAGAATAAACTGGAACATGAGTTAATGGATAACTAGGGACAACACACAATCGATGCATAGCATGACCTTCATCAAAGATAAATTGGCACCAATGTTATCAGACCCACAACAATGAGGTCCACCCTAGAGCTCTGCCTGGAATAGATAATGGTGCTTGCCACACTTCCATCGAAAGTATAGGACCAAGTTGTGTACAACTTCAAATCCCATTCACCTACCCTAAAGGGTGTTGGTACTCCGAGCTTTTCATAGCAATCTATTGCAAGTGGTCAGTCGCTTTCTTCATGGTCGTTGTTCGATATTTATTCTACCAATGGAGAATTGTCCGCCCTGCCTACGACCCATATTTTGCAGCTAATCAAGGCTTACACCGATTAGCTAGAGAAGTGAATCACTACAGTTGTGCCAAGTAATCAAGATCTCACACAACACACAGAATAGGTACAAGAAGTTGTTCAGGCCGCTACTCTAGTTGTGGCACTTGAGAAGATGCTACGGGTACAAGATGAGTCTACTATCAAGTTTATTTCTAAAAAATGTATACGTGAATGGCATACTCTTTTATAGATGGCACATGTTGGTGCAAAGTTGTTAGAACGGGGTCTTGCACAAGTTACTGAAAAAAGGGTACCAAAGTAGTCTAGTGTGTTGGCATTTTCATCTTTTTGAAAGGAAAGAAGTCTCACCTAAAGCACAACCGATACAAAAGAGATAAAGGAAGGGTAAGAAGAATGATGTATAGATGTATAATCCATCTATATCATTACCAATCTAGTTCAAGATAGATACTCAGTTCAAATCCTTATCACATCATACACTAATACAGAAGAATAGAACTATACATAACATTAATAAGGGATAACGACATGTAATTCATAATAGATAATGCATAATTACATTTCAGAGATACAACAAGTAAGATGAACCAGGAACATTTTCAAAATTTGATCTCCAATATCTTTTTGTTATATTAGAAGTCTTTGGAAAATAATCATTTGCAACTTTACATTAGACATCCATCCTACTTATTATAAGAGATCAGTAGGCACATTGTAGTATAATACTACAACTTATCAGAACGAGTCTAGGATATTTTCTTCCTAATTAAAATATATATATGGAGTACATATCTAGTTCTTTCATCTCCCTATCTCTCACACACTCATTACAATACAGTACAATACTAAAGAGAACATACAAAAGAGTCACCCAAGAAGAGAATCATCCTCATCAAAAGAATCATTCACGAGAGAATCATCCTTACAATTTGTTCCTTTCTTCCTCTTGAGAACCCATCGGCTCTCTTCTCTTCTTGATTATGTTGTAACTATATTGGCTCCAAAATTGATTATGCACTAGATTTAGACTATGTTTTGTTTCAACATATTTCTTTTGCACACTTCATTTTTCATCCTTCTTCACTTGGTTGGTTGTCTCTTTGATGAGTTGCGCAACCTCTTTTATCAAAACAAAGGGCCCAATAGGCCCCCACCACAATCCTTGACTCCCCCTGAGTCAAGTATTTGGTTATTATGTGCTCTTTGATTCAGCCTGTTGTCCTTCGAGGGTTTTACTTTCTTCCACCTTGGCTCCTTCAAATGAAGGGCCCAACTATAGTACCATCTCAAGTAATTTTTCTTTGACCTCCTAGAACTGTTCAAGTTTATCTTGCCATTTTCTGGCAAGCAATGAAGCTTATGCAAAAAATTGTTGTATTTCATTAAGGTTGAATTCATTTAGCTTGGATGTAATGAGAGAATTCCATTTTGCATCTGCTAATGTCTCAAACCAATGCATCTGTAGGTATGTAGTTTGAATGATAGGCATGAAGGCTCTGATTTCCTTATTTTCTACTATTTGAGCTACAAACAGAGCATTCAGAGAATTGTCCACTTGATGCATTTCATCGAATTTTTCTTGTTGCTCTAGAGGATCATGTGTTTTAGTTGCTTATTCATTGAGTGTCTGGATTCTATTGCACAAGTATTCTAGTTCCTATTTGCGGTGGGTTATAACACCCATTCAGACACTGACTTCCTTGAATATGGTGGTACATTCGACAGTCTTTTTTTGCAGCAAGGCTCTGGCATCATTTCCTTTCAAGACAACTCTTTCTAGTTGTTGTTGAATTTCTTTGGGTTGTGCCTCGACCTTCAACTTAATTCCCTCCAACTATGTTTGAATTTCCTTTGCTCAATAATTTAGTACCTCCCATGCTTGTTGAACCAATTTGGGTTGTTCCTCTGGTTCTACAGTGGCGTTGTATTCTAACATCTGAAGGGTTTCTTTTCTAAAAGTTGGCCAAATCTCTGTGAGATTTCCCTTCATTTTCTCCACTTTATCTTTTGCCTGGATTTTCAAGTATTCTTCCTATGTTATTTTGGTCTACTCTAGCATTCCTTCCTATCTCCAATACTCATATTGTGTTTCACCTTGTTGAACCCATTGGTATAGGTGATCAGTTGAGGCTCTGATCAACCCTACCAGTTGCAGTGTCAGGAAATGAGTGAGCTCTCTGGATGTAAATGTGGCCTCTCGAGGGAGTTTTATATAGAGGGGAATCCCACTAGCCATGGATTACTCGTATGGTGTCTCAACTTCCTCTTCTCCCTAGAGTGACCCTTGCAACTATTGGGCTAATTTAGTCTTCAGGGTTAGCAAAAGAAAAGGGATAGTTTCCACCTACGCTAGGCAGAGCTAAAAAAGTTATGAACGTTTTTATGGATCTTGCAAGATGAGTTCCAACTGTTATTTTAGTGAATTTTTACTTTGTTTTGATTGAGTCTCCTATGGTGCGTGAGAATATTCCTCCTTTTTCATCGTGAGTTGTGTTATGGGTGGAACTTCAGGGATTCTACTATGATCCTTTAGGAATTTTGTTCCTCTATATGTCCTTAAAGACTATGTATCTAGGAGGGGGACATGTGGTAGTTGTGTAAGTATTGGTACTATGGATGGTTAGCTCTCCTGAAAGGGAATCGTTTCTAGAATATCAAGTTGCATAGGTTCTGTGGAATTGGGTGGTAGTGGGACTGTGGTATCTATAATTGGTGATGATTGTTGTTTCTCAGTGACTATGGTGGAAGGTACACTAGGGTTAGACTCAAGGTCATCAATGATATGGATAATATTTTGAGATGCTCGAGTGGATGCTTGGGTGAGAGGTAGTGTAGTCGATATAGGATGGGGGTTGATGATTTTAGCTAGGATGATTGTTGGGGACACACCGGTTCTGGGCTTCTTAGCCAAAACCTCCTGTATAAATGAGGCAGATAATAATTCATTTATCATTTTACCTGAGAATATGGCCTCGTTCGAAGTCATGGGACATTCTGACAAAGGCCTCTTTATCCTCTTCAATTGGTGTTCTTCCTCCTCCCTTGATTTTGAGGACATTGGTGACTTCTGGGGTTGTTCTACCTTTCTAGATCTCGACCCTACTTATTCTTTTGGATTATTTTTCTTTAAAAATTACGGTGGTAATGAATAGTAGAGACCTAACTTGTGCAGGGTGCATTTAACTCCTGGCCAAGAAAGGATTTCCTTGTCTAGTGTCTCCTCATCCAAATAGAATGGTAGTAGCCTTGTATGAAATTATGAAGGCTTTTCATGCTTTTTCCAGAAAAATGTATAATGGAAATTCATAGAAAATGAGATGTTCCTCGTATGAAAATTCATAAGCTCATGTGGTATACGCATCCTTTGGGTGGAATCAATAAACTGATTGTACCACTTTAGGAACACAACGTTGCTGAACTCCATGTTTTCTGAGTCTTCCCTTGCATGCCAAGGCTCAAAAATATTAGCGAGGTGACCTTTGTTGGTAGGTTCTAACTATCTTCCCATGGGTAGCATCCACTTCAACATTGCAAAATCAAGAAGCAAATACATGTATGTTAAGGTTCCTCCCTTCTCTTGAATTTCCTCGCGAGTGATGAGGATTTTTTCCAACAAGAAAATACACCAATTGAACATTGCACCATTTGCGTAGAAGTTAGCCACTGACAAGGCATCCAGTGTACATTCACCCTTATAGTAAGAGCACATGACATTTCTAGTGATCAAATATCATTTCATCATGACCATCTCATGGAGGATTGGTTAGATTTTTGTTGTGCAACCTCCCCTCTGTGTATGGAAGCGCTTATACAGGATATTATCTCCCTTCCACTTTCCATGCTTTCTTGGTCCTTGAAATACTTTGAAGATGTCTTCTCCCTCTAAAGATAGTCCTATTAGTTGGTGAATATCTTCAACATGATTGGGATATCGTCTATCGATCCATAAAATACGATCATGCACTATGTTGATCAATAAATTAGTGCATCATGCAACTTCGTCAATGGTTATGCACACTGGGAGGTCCTGGAGATTCATGATTTTCAAGTGGAAAAGATTTAGAAAATCATCCTTCGAGAGGAACTGCAGCTCTCTAGTTGGCCCAGATTTCATATCGCAAAACACGTCAATGTTCATTTGGGGGAACAACGTTGTGTCCATGAGATCCAAGTCGAGGAGCTTTGTCTGCTCAGATTTTCCTTTGACATCATCCAAGACCTCAATCCTGGGATCATAAGGCTCATCTAGAACTACTTATTTTGATACAGAGCCTTGTCCTCCTGATAATATCAGCATTTTCACTATGGATTTCTAGTAGAGACACTGGATCAAGAAATGGGTGTCAACTAACTTCGCCAAATTCACTATTATTTAGAGACTCAATAAAAGAAGACAAGCAGGTGAATAGAATAGCGTTCTGAATTTTTTTTACAAAGTATTATATCTAAGGTAACATGATAGACCATTAATATATCATCAATTAACAAGTAATGAGGCCAACAACACAATCTGTGGTGTAGATGTGTGACACGACTGGTAATGGGGTAAAATATTCGAGCAGGGTTCTGAATTTAATGGGTCTCTTACTCAACACATGGTCAGCATGAGGGTCTTACCATTTTAACACTTGAGAACCATGGCAAGCCTATTGATAGGGTCTACGTGGAAAACTTTTAAGACTTGATGGGACATGTTGATAGTTCTCAGCAGTTACCCTAAAAGCTAAAACTAGAAATGATGTCACCAGGACTTAGTCGTTAGTAAAGTTCATATTCGATTCTCCCCCGACCAAAAAAGTTTTTCAGTGGCTATACTTGTATGACTGAGTAGATTGAAGGTGCATCAGATATCACATTGTTGGATGGTTATGTTACAAAAAACACCTAACAACAAAAATGAGATGGATATGTCGTGGTTCTTCTAAGCACACTCTGATGTTATTACATAAAAAAAAATTCAACATTGCTACAAACTTCAACAGAAAATTAAAGTATATCTAATGTACATGCTCCCTTGGATTAGAGCAACCATGATTCATGTTAAGTGTGTGTAACATAGGGTTTTGGGCATGTTCCATTCACCCACCCTGGTCAAAGGACACCATCAGGTTGTGCTAGCTTGACTGCACCAGACTGTCTTATCTCAGCCACTAGGAATGTCCCTAACAAATGCATTTGCATCTTTCCTGGATGTTTTTGATAGCGAATGTCATAGAGGATTACCTTATCACCTTGTGCAAACCTGATAGTCTTAATGTGTCGATCGTACCAAGATGTTTACCTATCTTTCTCCACTAACTAATGAAAATAAATGAGGAACCTTTCTTCTTCCAGTTCTTGCAGGTATGTAATCCTTTGCACAATGAATGTGTCATCCATCATGTGTGTAGCCTTATCTATATAAAGACTGGTGGTAATAAACTCTACAGGTACCACAACTTCCTTCCCATAAACCAAATGAAATGAGGTGTACTTGTGAAACTTATTTTTTGTAGTCTTATAAGCCCATAAAACTGTTGGAACTATGTCATCCCAGTCTTCCCTATTTTTGCAACACACCTTCGTCAGCCCTCTCTCAAAAATCTTGGTGAATTCCTCTACTATGCCATTATCTTTTGGATGATAGGAACTTCTTTTATGGTGTTGAATAATAAATTGTGTCATCAGTGTTGTGATTGTGATGCTCATGAAGTGGCTCCCTTGATCACTAGTTAGGATCCTAGGACATCCAAACTGAGCAATAATATTTTCAAATATAAATCTAGTCATTGTATCTGTTGAAAAATATTGGATTTCTTCTACTTCAGCCCACCGCATAAGATAGTCTTTTGCAGTAATGATATATCTAGCCTTTTAATGTCTTGAGGCTAGGTTAATTGATCCAATAAACTCAACAAATCACTTCTCAAAGGCTTGCAGTTCCCTAACTGGATGAAGAGGTAATTCGTCTATGCGTGATGGCTTCCCTACTCGTTGAAAAACATTGCATGACCTAGCATAGAATTTATAATCTTTGAAAAATGTGGCCCACCATAATATAGATTGGATAACCCTCTATGTTGTGGAATTCCCTTCAACGTTCCCTCCTACAAATCCACTATGGAATTCCCATAGGATATCTTTCATTTCATGGTTTAGGACACACCATATGAGAAAGTTATACAGTCCCATATTATAGAGTTTTCTTACAATAAGTTGGTAATCTACTGCACGGACTACCAGATTCCTCTTCTGGGTTGAGTAATAATTCCCTGGGAAAGTCCCTATATTGAGGAAAGAAACAATCTCTTAGAGGTATTCTGGAATGGCTTCAATCTGTAACAAGTCTACATCAGGGATCTGGTCATCCACTTCTCCTCCAGTTTCCCCTGATTCCAGTCTTGACAAGTGATATGGTGTTATGTTACATCTTCCAGGTTTTCTAATTACCTCAAATGAAAACTCGTGAAAGAGTAACATCCACCTACAAATCCTTCCCTCAAGAACATGCTTATTTACAAGGTAATTCAATGCAAAATGGTCAGTGAAAAACTTAAAATGAGAACCTAGTAAATAGTATTGAAATTTTTGCAATGCATAAATCATAGCCAAACCTTCCCTTTTGGTTGTTATGTAGTTGCATTCATATTCAGATAGTTTTATGTTGGAAAATTATATAGGGTGATCAATATTCCCTTCCCTTGGTTGCACTAAGATGTCTCCTAGTGTGACACCTGATGCATACACATGTACATGGAATTCAATTTCCCAATTGGGGTATATAAGTATTGGTATAGTACTGAGATTTTCCTTGAGTGTGTCAAATGCATTGTCACACTCAGTCGTCACCGAAATGCTTTAGAATTATTGAATAATTTCTCCAATGGTGTTGTAATACTAGAATATATTATGATGAACCTACGGTAGTATCTTGTATACCCAAGCGTCATGCACAATTGTTTCTCACTTGTAGGTGACGACATGTTCAGGATAACTCCAAATTTAGCTGGGTCTACCAGGACTCCTTCCCGACAAACAATGTAGCCTAGAAGGTTTTCGTGTAGTACACCAAAAATAAACTTCCTCGGGTTTAGAGATAACTGTAACTCCTGACATCTATCAAACAAAAACTGAAGTAGCCCTACATTCTCCTTCAACAAGATGTATATTGTCCAGACATCCATGTAGACTTCTAAGAACCTGTGTATGAAATCACAAAATGCTGCAATAACAATCCTGGAGAATACTACAAGGGCATTCGTTAGGCCAAAATGCATTACATTATATGCGAATGACCCCCACTCAGTTATAAAAGTGGTATTATTCTTTTCATCCTCTAAAATTATAACTTGGTGATACCCTGAGAATCCATTTGTAAAAGAATATTCTTCTTTCCCCACAACTTGATCTAATAAATAATCATTGAATAGTGTCAGAAATGGATCATGTAGACATGTGGCATTCAAACTCCTATAGTCAACACAGACCTAAATGTACTATGTACCCTTTTTTCTCTGTATGACTATGGGGCTAACCCATTTTGCTTCTTCAAACAGAATGATTATTCTTTCCATAAGAATTTTGTTTATTTCTCTTTTGACCTTTTCTTATACCTTGGGATTGAGACAATACGATATGTGCATCATGGGTTTTGAGTTAGGTTTTATCTTGATATTCATCTCTCCCATTGTTCCTTTTATTCCTTTCATTTCTTAATTTTTTTCTGGGAATAGATCTTCACATTTCTACAGTAGACTCTGGATTTCGTTGATGGTATGCCCATCCCAGTAATCCTGTATAGAAGCTATATTAGGATGCTCTTCACTCCCTATGTTTACTTTCCGCAACATTAGAGGATGGGTATAGGTGTCACTTGTATGGCTAGGTGTAGTATCCTAGATTTCCCTAGCTTCCATTGTTTCTTTAATATTGAGGTTCCATTTGGTTCTTCCAGGTCCTTATCAACTTTGCAGTAGGCTATCAGTATTCTGACAGGTTTGTGGTCTCTATTGGACTAAAGAAAATGAGAATGATCAAAACATACCACTAGGCTTGATTTCGATTCATAATTGTCAGTAAATAACATCTTTTGAATCCTTTTAATGACTAGGTGGAGCTCCAGATTCTTAAGTAAAAGAAAAATATCTGCAAAATTGGTCTTCTAGTGTCTTCCACTGGTTCCTTTGTCTCCTAGTCTCTTCATGGATGTACCAGGTTTTTGAAATTGCACCTAATGAGTGGAAAAATAAGTGAACCCTTACATGAGATGGTACTTTCACAACTTTCCAATGGTTGATGCACTACTCAACATGCAATTTAGGGTCATACTGGCCATCGAAGAGTTGTGCTTCAAAAAAATCCATGTTCGTCTATGTTGTCACTCGATCGCTTCTGAGAAATATGTATCAAATAGATCTCTTTGCATCCTCCCAATATAGAAGTGAAGCTCTATGAGTGGTCCACCACCTAGCTGGGGTATCCTTCAAAGCTATGTCTAGAACTGATATCCTTTTCTCTGGCTCAACTTTTCTGTCTATATCAATGAGAAAGCTAATCAAATATGAAGTACCATTGCATTTTGGGGGATCCCTCATCTCAGTTCCAATCCATCTCATTTTCCTGATAGTTGTGCAACATCTTGAAAATTTTTCATATGAACCCTACTGCCAACTATCAAAAGTTAGTTTTGAGTCCTCCTATACTAACTATATACTCCTCCAACTTACAAATCCATCTATAGTGAGGTTGATGTAATATGGCCTCATCCCTATTGTTACGGTGTATAAATAGTCAAGAACTTATGATTCCATCTTATTATCCACTGCATCATTATATCTAGGTCCCATGTATGGATCTAAGGGCTGGATTATTTTTACTCCATCTTCTTCAAACACCATAGTGTCCCTCTTTAGGTCAATGATAGCATAATTTTTGCAATCCCAATCAATTCCCAGTAATGCGAGGTAGGGGTCTGTTGCCAGCCAACCCAATTTTTTTGATTTCTCTCAAAAAGATGCCTACACCTCTTATTCCATTACGACAAATTATTGTTTCACTGTGCTTCTAGACATTCGTCTCATTTTTGCGACAATTAAAATTTGATTTCGATTCAGTGTTCACAACTGCAAGTGTGAAAACACCTCTTTCGTTGCTTAGATTGTCGTCGTCTTTGGTTGATTTGCTAAAATACACTTGACCATTGGTTTATCACATGATTGCTAAAGGTTTTCTCGAACTTATGTCCTTGAGCATTATCTTACCTTGATTGCACATTTGGATATGTTTGATTGCTAAACCTTTGGGCATAAAATTTATTGGTTTTGTTCTGATCTTATGAAAGTTGTAATGGATTTGGTCTTATTKCTTTTATCCTTATTGCYATGGACTTTCACYCARTWATTATATRAAKAATTTTGGATCATAATGTTCTAAGACTTTGGAATACAAACATTTCAATGTGTAACGAATACGTTGGTAAGTTTATGAAGTCATTTCAAGAAATAGCAATAAGGATTTATCCTTATTGCTATGGACTTTCACCCAGTTATTATATGAAGAATTTTGGATCATAATGTTCTAAGACTTTGGAATACAAACATTTCAATGTGTAACGAATACGTTGGTAAGTTTATGAAGTCATTTCAAGAAATAACAATGGTTTGAAGGTGCATGGATTAATCATATTGGACTTTACAAATTAATGCTTGGTATATTATTTGGAAAGTTGATAATACGGTGAATGATTCATAGTCCCAAGCTATGTATTATCATTAAACCTTGTGGTTGAACGATTGATTGAGACGATGGATATGGTGTTTGGATTGAACTATACACTTGGCATGAGTATAACACATGGTATTGGTTCTGCTCCGGTTCACTGGCACGTTAATATGATTACACACCTATTTGTTGGCCGATACGCATGGTATACATGATTATGGTTTTAACAACATTGTACTCGATCAATTAATACAGTGCGTGGTGGTGGTAATCCCACCACCTTCGCACGCATGGAGTTAATTCTAGTCTATTCGAGCTTTGAAGCCATCAAACCTATCGTTTTTCAACTCTGTGCATTGTTTCATTCAGTGTAAAACCTACCATGTACAGAGGTTATGGATCCTGTCGTAAGGGCCGAACCTAACGGGTGCCAAGCACTGTTGACATTTGATGGTGCATATAGCGACCTAGAAGAGTTCGGGTGGCTTTCGTTTATAAGGAAGTTCGATGGTTTTAACATGACTGTGGCTCGGAAATTTTCACTGTCATTCGATGGCTGCCGAGCCAAAGTTGGAGATGTCCAGCTTGAAATCACTGAACAATTTCTCAGCTTGGCAACTAGCCTGCCTGTCAAGGGACAAAAATGGTCCAAAAGTTACAAGGTAAAGGATGTCTCGTGGACATTGTTATTTCGGTCTCGGACAGTGAATTCGTGCGACAGAGGTTTAATTGTGAAGATGTTGAAACCCCACTGGTATGATCTCTTGATGATTATCAAGAAATTCGTTACTTGTGAAGGCAGGTACGGGTTTTTTTTCTTGTTTCATCTACGTTTATTAATGGTGTTTATGGGTTTCGATCTTAGTATGCTGCACTATCTGCACAGAAGTTTATTCAAAATGGCTAAGAAGTACAAGAAAAGTCAGGCTGACACTAGCCTCTTCCATGTTGGGTTGATTAAAATGATTTGTGTTTATGAATTGGGGTTACGTCGTGATTCCTGGCATGATTTTCTCAACCGTAATGGCTTTGAGGAATCAAATCCTCCACAGGTGGACAAGCCCATGGTAACCGAGAGAAAACCTGTCCCCGTTCCTTTTAATGTTTTTCTACCCAAACCTAAACCCGACTCACCTTTGAATTCGCCTATGGCTGTGACCAAATCGACCGAAGTTACTAAGCCTACAACCCAAAAGACTAGAGCGAAGACTGGTGCTAGTATTAGAAGCAAGAAAAATGCAAGGTTGATCTCTCGCATGGCAAGGAATAAAGCCAAGCTCCCTGTTAAATTAGAGCCTGTCATGGTCAGCGAAGACTCTGATTCTGAAGTGGAATGATTTCTCGCCGAGGAGTACCCTTACTCCGAGGGCTTGTGTGGCAAACCACCTTATGATTTCGTTAAGAACTTACCTCCTTGTTTGCGGGATAACTCTGATTTTCCTGGTATTGAACCACCTCATGAAACCCTCAGGGAATCATCAAAACCCCCTTATGTTCAAAAGGTTGCTCCACCTTGCGATCAGTGTGGACTGTGGTTAGAGAGATACTACTTGGATGTCCCAAAATTGCAATCCAAAATTCACGATTTGGAAAACCAAGTGGCAAAGCTCACTGGTCAGAATGCAAAGGTGCAGCCCAACGATAAGAATCAACGAACTGCTGGGTCAATCCTGTTCAAAAATGT
>JASDQU010739804.1:25130-51602 GCA_032191745.1 Picea mariana | reverse complement strand
AAAAAAACCTAGCCTTCTCCCAACACACAATTTAACTTCCCTCTGCCATTTAGATTAATCTTTATCTTTCTTTGTTATAAATATTATAAAAATAAACAAAAAGAGAACTCCCTAGCCTGAGGAAAGGTTTCACAGAAAAGACACATCTGTCAATCACGATTAAATCCCATCGATAATTCTAACCAGAACATGAATCTGGAGAACCTTACCACTCATCAAATTCTTACGAGTCTAATTGGGCCTCTTAAGCGGGTTTGGTTCCTATTGTTGATTTAAAAGGACCTCGGGCCCCTCAACACAACCCTTGGATTGTTTCATTTATCCTTAATGCAGTCTGGTCCAATATGTCGAAAAGTGCATCTAATTCCCTACATTGGTTCGTACCATGCTTCGTGGACCCACAAAACTCACAATGTATTGTATTGGGCACCGATGAGTATTTCTACAGGATGGGGCAGTGTCTTGGTGCATTTCCCTAAGTTTGACATATTTCACAGTATTCATTTGTATGAGTGGGTTGGGCACTTGGGAAAGCATTGTACTGAACTGGTGCATGAAATGGAAGAGTTTCTCATACATGCACAACTCCTCCCATTGGTCCTGTAGGGGGGTAGCCTATTCCCTTTATCTTCAGAAACTAAGTTACCAAATGCCCCTTTGTGTAGCATCTTGTGCACCAAACTTGAGGGCATGCTGGATTGAGTAGAGTTAATTCCTAGATCTTTTTCGTGAGTGAAAATCTCTATCCTCGGAGATTCGACATGTGTGAATCTACCAGAGATCTGGTTATCCTCAAGCTCCCTGGGTATCCCACCATGGCTTCAATCTTCATTTATTATTCCAAAGCCTCTGTAAATGTTTTTATTCTTTGTTGCGTCAAGGGGATTTGATTCAAGGGTAGAAACCCTTGGATATATCATTCCCTTTTATGGTCTTCATGAATTAGGTATATTAATATCCCAATAGCATTCTTAAACTTTTGACTGTATTCCCATGCATAATCCCCCTCTCTCTATTGAATCTCATGCAACTCAGAGAGAGCTTGATGTTCTTACTGAGGTATATTGAATTCAGAAATGCATTTTTGAGGCTCCTGGTCAAGGGTAAAGGCCTGTCCTTGTACCTCGAGCTCAATAGAATTCATTTACCATTTGAGGGCATGACCCTGTTGATGGGTCCTAAATCCCTTTAAATCAATAATAGGATACAGAGGCCCAATCATACTCTGCAACATTTAATGGTGGAATGGTTCTCCAAATCTTGCGATTTGGCCAATTAATCGATGGGCTTTATGTTTTCTTGCGAAGGATTTCTCCTCCGGTTTAAACGTTCTTTTTTTGTGTTTTCTCTTAGGTAGGACTGATATAAGATAAAGTCAGTATAAACCAACTAGGTGACAAAGTGGGAACAAACTAAACAGCTAGAGAAGAGGTTGAGCTTAGGATAACCCTTTACTTTAGCATGCAGGAAATGATTGTTTACCACAGGCCTAGTACTAATACGTTAACTGTGTGAGTATTCTAATTAATGACTGAGGTACAAATTATCAGAAGAAAACATGCATGCGATAAACAATGGAAAGTAAAATAATTCATTTAACTCTAATCATCCATCACATAATAACACAACGATTCATTTTCATCATTAAAGAAAGAACTATAAAACATTGCATCAGATAACTTATCAATAGATTTAATATCTCTTACTCGTTACTGCATCCATTCATGAGACGAAATAGGAAATAATTCTTCTCCACATCCAATCATACACACATTTGATGAAAACATAAACTTGTCTCTGGTCCAAAAGGACTTCTCAATTAAAGGCAGCTCTGAAATAGTTCTTAACAAAACCAACAATGAGAGTTTCTTGCAACAACTATCGACCCTTAACTAATCGGTCGATGCTCCTATTTATAACATAAAATTAACTAAAAATAATGGTTGAAGTGTAGATAGTAAAAAAAAATTCACCATGTGGCATTCTCTCCTATCAGTTTGTCTAAGAGTCATATCAAGATATCACTTAAGAGGGTGACTCTTCTCATACTAAAACCACTTGATGAACATCTCCTCATAGGTGTTGGCGTATGGTAACCTATGTTGTTCCATCGGGGCCATGCAAATCTCTCTTATATCTACCACATGTGCCTGATACTTGACTAGACTGGCACTTAACTATTGCAACATAGCCCAAGCTTTGATCGGGTGTTCCATAAATTGTCACACCTAAAATAGTGTCGTGTCTGTCATCTTTGTTATTTCTTCAGCCCATGATGAATCTTGCTCGATGTGCGATTTTACTATGTTGTGCAAGTTGACAAATTCATAGGGCATGACAAGCTAGGGGAGTCTGATATACTTCATTGCCTTATTTATTTTCACCCAGCTCTTCTCGCACTTGGCCCATTTTTCTTGAATCTCCCGGTGAGGCTCCCGCACCATTTTTTCCCAATACTTGGCCAATTTCTTGATGCAGTTGATGTTGCTTTCTCTTAACACCTGGATGTTAGGCTCTTCAATATCTCGACCCTTTTACACTGTGCTGATACACTCAATTCTTTCCATGACCTATTGTGCTTTCTCGTACCACCGCTCCATATCTTTACACGTAGCAAGTTCCATGAGGGTATCTTCCTGGAGCTCAACTATCCTTGTAGTGAATAGGTGTCATTCATCTGTGAACTTGTTGTAGGCCTCCTGGAATTCGCTCCTTAGGTACACCGCGACCTATGTGGCGTCCTGATAGTATTTCACCAAATGGAACAAATGTTCTAGTTACTTCATGGCTGTGGTCAGATCCTGTTTATCTCTTTTATCTCTGTCCAGGGTGACATTTGTGATTTCCATCCCTGTGCCGATGAGTTCGGAAATTTTGGCATGCTATGTGTTGATTAGATTTTCCTCTATAGTGATGAGGATGGAGCGATCTAAAGTGATCCTCCTCTTCTTAGTGGTTCTTTGGATGATAGCCTTCCTTTTCTGATCATAAGATATAGCATGTATGTCAATTACTTCATCCACAGGTTTGGGAATCTGCTGATCCCCCCATGTGAGTGTGTTCCCTAAACTCCTAATGGTATATACGTGTTCAATATTGGGTTCTTGAACTTTCTCTTTGTTCTCTGAAGGCCCATCTTTTGTTTGTCACTCATTGGGGTTTTGAGTACCAATTGAAATAGAGGCGTCGGGCATAGTCTCGGTACTTACTTGTTCATAGGCCATTGAGATGTAGATTTCTTGTTGTGGGGATTCTTCCTTTCGTTCATCCGACCCTGATGCATCCTTCAGACTATCTACTTGGGTCTCTGATGCGTCAGGCATCTTAGTGTCTAGGACACTCTCAACTTATTGTTCTTTCTACGGAACGTCCCAAATTTGGACATCAGGAATAGAGGAAGATGTCTTCTCTAGTCCATTTTATTCTTCGATGTGCATAGGGGTCACAAGAGATACTTTTGGGCTCTCATCATCGTCATATATCTTTATCAGCTCTCTTAAGGGGTTTGACGCACTGGTCCTTTACATTTCTTTAACAGTCCCTAGTTGAGCCGAAACACCTGTCGGCGATGCAGTCGGTGGCATTGTGAACTCAGGTTTGTCTAACCCAGTAATTTCATCAATATCTATGAATTCAGTGCCACTTGGGCCCATCTAGCTTCTATATGGATTGTCTGGATCATATTGCAACTGAATGTTTAGGACGTCTGGATCATATTGCAATTGATCAATTATCTATTGTGCATGTTCTAATATAAGTAACCCCCTCTCACGCACGTCTTGAACCTCAAGGGAACTTCTATCTTGCACTAGGGTTATCCGAGGAATCTCTACTTTTGGCCGCTACTTGGGGGGCTTTTGCTACTTCGGTTGCTACCTGGGGGGCTTCTGCTACTTCAGCCGCTATCATTTTTTTTGTATCCCTAAGGGATCCTTGAGCCAATAGTTCTATGATTGTTTCATGTTCATCCAAGATCATGGCTCTGAACTTGGTCATTTTAGAGTCAACCATCCTTTCCACCACTTCATCCCAGTCTTGGGAATTTTTGGTGAAGACCTCATCTTCGAATTTTTCATGGCGTATGGCCAGCAAGACGACACTTGCGATGCATGATTCAAGACTAGACCCCTTGGGTCATGTTTGTGGAAATGGTCGGTCTGTAATCAGAACTCCAATTGGCTCAGTCCTTCCTACTTAGCTTGAGTAGTGTCCTTTACTAGGTAGAAACCTATATGGAATCCATAAGGTATAAATGCCCTCTTCTTATCTTTCGCAAGGGTAGTGTTGTAACCTTGCAGGATGGTCTGGTAGCAAATTTGCCCCACAACAAGCCAATAAAGAACATGCACAGGTATGAGATGAGGTGCTCCAATGGCCTCGAATACCCTAATGTAGGTATCGTGTTCATCAAGATACCAGTGGACAACCTTTTCTATCACTTTTCTTGTTGCAGTCGATAGCCTTGGGCACTCTTTCTTGAAAAGAATAAAATGAATGCGCGTGATGAATTCATCGCAAATAAGGGAGTATGATTTTTTTTACCTGTTCTCCAATAAAATGCCAAAGTGAATGTGGACTGAGAGTTTAGAGGCATGCCATATCAATTTCATGCCGACAAAGACATTCCTGACACATATGACGTCCAACAAATATGAATCCATGTAGAAGGATGGAGTCTCTCCTTCTTTCAGCGTCTGAGCCTGTTGTATGCAGATGCTCAACTGATTTGAAATGATGGCTCCCTAGTTGAAAGATCTCCCAGAAATGGCCACTTTTTAAGCTAGAGGCATCCATGCCTCTGAAAACCTGGAACAATCTTTCTCCCCATACAATCGGTAGATGAGGGCCATTAGATAGATATACGACTCCCTTAAGTTGGTCGTCTGGTACCAGCCGAATTTCTAATTGGTATATTTCTTGTCTTCTCTCCACAATGAAGCCATCACTCAACTAGTTTTTTGGCACTCATATAAATTTACAATGAAATATGTGTTCATCCTCTCCTCTGGGTCTCTAAGATTGTAATAACTATGCACCTCTACAGGAAGGAAAACCCTGTCACACTCGCCATTGAAGTTGTTAATCAAACACTTTTGTGTGCCTGTGTGGTCGATGAGCCACTTCAGGAGTTCTATGCAAGGGAACACTAGAGTTCTTCTGGAAACCATGTGTAGGTACGACCGTCGGATGTTCGGAAAAAAAAAATCGTTGAGCTTCCTCATATCGAGGTCATTGTGCGGGATATATTCCAGAAATTCTTCCCAGCTGATCTTCTTGAAGAGTTCTCCCCAATGTGGGAGTATTGCCTTGGTCCTTGTGTTTGCCTCTGTGTCTCCAAATGCCAGAGGTTGATTGAAATATTTATTTGTATATGTCCTAATGACTGGTTCCGGCCTTGGAGAAAATTATAATTGCTTTGCGGTCATTGGGGAAGAGCCTTCTCCTACCTCTGGTTCTTTTAGTTTCAACACCCTTGGAGACTGCTTGGTGGTTGGTTTTCTTGGAGGCATTGTTCCTATAACACTTGCTAAACCTTGTTGTTTGATACTCACGGGATCTCAGAAGCTTTTGAATTGCTCGTCTCACTCCTCTTAATGTTTTGAAACTCCTTTGTGCGCATAATAGTATTGTTTACAATGGCTCAAGAGAATGAAAGTTGGGAATATCTTACCATGTCGCATCGAACAATTAATTTGGGTGATGAGAGAAATTCAAACAAATCTATTGCCGAATATCTACAATTTAATTCATCGTGGGTTGACGGCGGAGGCGTGAAGGGTGAAATTTTCTATCGGTAATTTCAAATGACATTTTGATTCGCACATAAAGTAACAACTAATGCGATATTTGGAATTAATTATCTCCCTAAATGTTATCAATACAAACGTATTTAGAGCTAATACGTCCCATCGTGCTGCTTTCCTAGTGGGAAGATCGAGGATTGGTGATGTGTTATGGATTTTTTCATTGATATCCTTACGCCAAAAACCTCCGACGTCAATTGATTTCATCATATGGTGCTGATGTGGTGAAACTGACTTGGGACATGTGGAAATGAATACCGGTGACTTAACTCGTGAGTATTAGTCAGAGTTTGGACTTTCTTCCAGTTGTGCGTTCTTAAGCTAAACCTGGGATCGTCGATGCTAAAAAGGTATCAGGGATTGGCGATCGAGGGTAAATCTATCATGTATTTTTCTTTCGGTTAGCATCTTCAAAAAATTGTAGATGCCAAAAGGCTTCGGGAATCGGTGATTGGGGGACATTCCTTAGCGTGGTCACAATGTTCATCGTGATTCAGTTTTTCTCTGATTTCGACAAGCGCATCGGGTATCAGCTATAGGAAATATTGTTTCTTTTCCTTTTAAACATTACTCCACTCGCCTTTTATCGGTGCCGAAGGGGATTGACTGTCGACGATATCCATATGTGATACTTGTCATGAAACAAAAACTTCCTTTCGCTGATACCGGTGAAAATCGGTGCTCAACAACTGAGTTTTTTTGAATGATCCCTTTTCACCTTTTCATTTCTTCTGATGCTAATACCCGACGTGCGTCAGGTGAATTGTTTTGGCTGCCAATTCCTTACTTAAGTGTTAATCCTTTTTAATTCATGATATTCAAGAGAATCAAATAAAGACAAAATAGTTTCTCAAAAGAAAAATTGAATTCAAATAGTGCAAAGATCAAGTGGTACCCAGAAAAGTAGAAAGATGACATAGGATTTTTTAGGGTGTGTTGATTGCTCAAAAAATGGTGACTTACTGGGCGAAATCAGAAACTTTGTTCCTTGCTCGGGTTTGATCGATGCAAAATCTGATTAAGAACTTAGTTGGTTTTCATCAAAGCTTCTTTTACCCTTGCATTTGGAATTTCCCTAGTTAATGTATCTGGGCCTACCTGTGGAGTTTCTTAACCTTTATTCCGCCTTCTTTTCCTGTGACCTTGACCCATGCCCTCTTTTGACAAGAGTCTTAGTAGAGCATTCAATGGCACTAGGCCTTTTAGTTACCCTCGCTCATTTTCTACGATGTTTCTCCACTGCCAGCGAGCGTCCGTAGCCCCAATGAAGTCACCCTGACATCACAGGCCTTGCTCCACTGCCAGCGAGTAGCAATAGCCTCAGCAGATATATCAGCATACCCTCTCCTACTGTGCACTCATTTGATATAGTTGACTTTTATTTCAGCAGAATGCCTTGAGTGAGTAGGAGAGAAGGACGTCTGTTATTTGCAAAAGATATGAGATGGTTAAGGTGAAACTCACTATCTCTATTTCTGAGGTGCATGTAATCCTTTCCATATTTCCTTCTTTCCCTTAAGGTCTTACCAGACCACTAAGCATACACTTCCGCATTTCTCGAAAGTTTTTCATCTACGTAGGTTAGATAGAGAATCCCTTTGAAACAACCACAGGTTCTTCAACATTTCTAGTGTTTGTATGTGAGCAACGATTTAGGAAGAGAGTTCACTATGTCGCATGATTTGGGGTCAGCCATTGTATTTCTAAACATAATCTTTCAAAATCTCAGAAGCATGATCGCAAAAGACAAAACAAAATGATAAGTGCAAAAAGAGAAATCAACGCCTCAAAAATGAACACAGATATTTTTTTTTTCTTTAATGAAAATATTGTTTGAGGGCTTGGCCATTTACTGGGAGAGCGATAGACTCTCCCCTTAGATTATGTAGTCGATATGTGCCTAACCCAATATTCTCGACCACCTGGAAAGGTCTGAGCCATAGATTCTGAAACTTATAATGTTTTCCTTTAGACATATTTGCTTTGTCCCATTTCAAGACTAAGTCCCCTACCTAAAAATTCTTCTCTTTAGCCTTATGCTTATCAAACTAACTTTTAACTATCTGTTGGTGAGCTAGGAACCTTGATTTAACTTTCTCCCTTTCTTCTTCTAACATGAGCAAGGTGTCAATTCTTTGTTGTAATTTTTATGAGGGTTGCCCTCTGGAATTCTGAGCAAGTTGAAGGGATGGAAGATATAGCCCGTTCGGGAGAATGTCTTCATGCCCGTATACCAGAAAGTATGGAGAATTCCCTATATATTTCTTGGGTGTGACTCTATCGGCCCATAAAGAGTTATAAAGTGAATTATGCCAATTCCTCTAGTTGTATGCAACTGCTTTCTTTAATATCCTCACTAGGTTATTATTAGTTGATACTACCACTCCATTTCCCCATGGATAGTAATTTGCAGAGTACCTAATTATGATTCCTTTGTCTAGAGTAAACTTCATTAATAGGGTGGAAGAAAATAAATTTGCATTATCAAAAACTAGGACAGAAGGGACGACGAACCTAGTGATTATCTATTGTTCTATGAATTGGATTACCACCTTCTCATTTATATGAGTCAGAGGGATGGCCTATGCCCATTTCGTGAAGCAATTGGTGGAAGTAAGAATTTACTTATGTTTTTTCTATGAATTTGGTGTAATTTATCCTATGATATCTAACCCCCATTTCTCGAAAGTCCTAGAAGAGGTCACTGATTGGAGTGGGACCGTTGCTCTTTTCTCTCTCCCAACGCTTATTTGACAAGTTTTACAGTTTCTAACATATGTGTGAGCATCCTTGAACAAAGTGGGCCAATAATAGCCAGCCCTCAGTATCTTATGAGCGGTGGTGTCTCCTACAAAATGTCCATTAGCAGGGCCATCATGGAGCTCCTTTAGAACTTTGTCTACATATTCACATTTGAGGCATCTCAAAAGTACCCCAACATAATTAACCCAGAAGAGTACCAAATTTATGAGGCGATATTGTTCATATTTTAACCTGAGAGCTCTCCTTTCCCTAGGGTTGAGGTTTTCTGGACAGGTCCCATGGTGTAGGAGATAAGTCAGTTTCTCATACCAAGACTCTTATCCTGGGTAAATGTATGAAGATTCACCACACCATAATGCCATTTCGTTCTCCCATACGGGGTATTCATTTACTTGATCTTGAGCTTTAGTTTCCATTTTGCATAACCCTTGTCCTTTAACCAGTTTAGCAGGTTTTATATCTAGATCAAATTCTTGAACTACTTCCATCCAATTTCCTCTTCTTTCCCCCATCTCATGTTGATTAAATAGGGATCGAACTACAAGGTGAGGTATGATTACTTTGGTGTGGTTCTTGAGGATATAAGATCTGAACTATTTTTCTACCTTATAAACCGCATAATCATGTTTATCTATAGCAGGATAATTTAGTTCGGACCCCTAAATATTAGTGCTCATGAATGATACCGAGGCTTCATTTTTTTCATCATCCATCTAAAATAATACTGCTGCTAACGAATGGTCGGAGGCAAAAGTATAGCAGAAGAAATCTTTGTTGAAATTGGGACTTTGCAGTACTGGAGATTGAGAGGTTGTAGTTTTAATATTGCTGAAAGTCTTCTTCCGTTCATCATCCCACTTAAACTCAACATACTTACGAATCATTTTGTGTAGGGTTTTGATAGTTTCATCGAAATGAGGAGTGAAATTCCTCACAAAATTCATTTTCTCTAAGAACGACTGCATAACCTTCTTGTTGTGAGGCAATGGAAGCTGAGCTATAGCCTTAATTATTTCTAGGTCTATGTGAATGTCTACTTGAGATATGATGTGGCCTAACAACTTACCTTCCTCGATAGCGAAAATAGTTTTATTAGGGTTTAAGGATATTTCATATTTCCTACACCTTTCAAAAATATGGGTTAAGTGTTGGATGTGGTATTGTCTATTCTTTGAATACACAGTCACGTCATCCAAGTATACTACTACACACTTTTTTATTATTCCCCAAAAAGATACATCCATGGCCCTCTAGAAGGTTGCTCATGCATTAATTAAACCAAAAGGCATGTGTTTGTAAAAGAAAGTTCCCCACTTGGTTCGGAAGGTAGTTTTCAAGCGGTCTTCTTCTAAAACTAGAACCTGGTTGTACCCTAAGAAACTGTCTAGTAAGGAGAAACTTTCAGAGCCAAAAATGGTCTACAGGAGTTGTTCCATTGGTGGGACTGGGTAGTTTTTTTTTTTTTAAAGCCCTGCTGATATTTCTGAAATCTATGCATAGGTGCATCTCCCCATACATTTTTCCTTATAGGTGCATCTCCCCATACTTTTTTCCTTATAGGAACTAAATTAGCTACCCATGCAGAGTGTCTAACCTGGAAGATAATTTTGGCATCTAACAGTTTCTTTAACTTCTGACATATGAGAGGCTCTAGGGATGAGTGGTACTTCCATAGTTTTTGTTGGAAGGGTTTCACTTCAGGTTTTAGCAGGATGGTGTGTTGAATGATACAGGTATCATAAGTTTTCAGGTTTCGATAGGACCATGCAAAGACATCTTGATATTGTCTGAAGAGTTTAAGATAATCATGTTGGCACATAGGCAGACCCAGGGTTCAACTCTAATATCCCACCAACAATCCCTAACTACTATCCCTTTTGGCAACACCTGTGGAGCAGATGCAGTCTCACCCGAAGTAGCAATAGGGGGTTGCAGTATACATGTGTCTACAACCAAAGGAAATGCAAAGTGGGTCCAAAACAATACACAAAGGGATAGTTATTCCTTACCAACTTAAGCCTACTTCACATAGTTATATCATAGATCTAGCATAATAATGCAATAACAGACTACCATAAAGCAAAGAACACAACATCAACCACACATGACAATAAGATATACGTGGTTCACCCTCTCCCTATGACTACGTCCACAGAACTGCATTTCTTGACATATTATATGAAAACATAGAGTTATATCTATGCACTTATCTTGCATATCTCTCTCTCTCTTTCTCTTCTTCTCTCCCCTCCCTGCACACCCAGCTGTAGGGTTGATATTCGCACCCAACTGAAGATATTACAATATAGACTCAATACACTTCTCTCGCTTAATAACAACAATAATCACTCTCTTAACCCACAATGACGAACCATTCTTCTCTCATCTAGGTCTTTATTTATACATTACAATGACTCCCAGACAACCTTAGACCAAAGTATAAATTTCAAAACCCTAAATACCAAAACCCTAGGTGTCTAAAACCCTAGTTCCACTTGACCCGTAATTTCAGGGCTTCGCCAGCCTATCTTTCCTTCTTTTCCGCGAGGTGCTCCAAAGCACTCGTTGACATCTTCTTCCACTTTCTGAGTTGTGCATAGTCCAGCTTTCCTTGTTGATCTATCTTGCTCAATATTCTTGTTCAACAACTCGTTTTCCCTTACTTCTCTCCTTATTTTCTTCTTCTTTGACCACTTCGACCCATTCTCAGTCACTGTGCCTTCTACATAGTTCATACTTCACCTTTCTTCCTTAATCTTCTTTTTCTTCCATAACCAAGGGCCAACATGCCCCAAACACTCACATATGACTCGTCCCGAGTAACTTTAGGTATGAACCTTCTATTTCACTTTGACTTCAGACTGCGTGAAGCATCCTGTGCTCTCTGCTCTATCCCTCCCTTCCTTGTGTAGATTGTATTTTCTGTGTCTGGTACCCAATTTCAACTACACCTAGTACTTAGAACCTTCCTCTTATGCTTTTACTAAGGGCTACAAGGTAGCTAGTTGTCATAGTACAATTTAAACCTGCTCCCATTCAATAAAACTTCCTTCCATTCTCCATTTAGGGTCTTCAACTGTGCAACTCCTCCTTCTGTAACATAGGAAACCTCATATGGCCCAAGCCAATGTGTATGTAACTTCCTTGGATGCTTCATGAACTTGGTGTCATATACCAATACCAAATCTCCTTGTTTGAATGCTTTCCTCTTGATATGCATGTCATGGTAGTCCTTCTCTCATTCCTTCTATACCTTCTTATGGAATCCTGCAATAAACCTATCTTCCTCTAGTTCTACCAACTGAACAATCATGTTTTGAACAACACCAGTGTCATCCATATCTATGAATGTTGCAATTCTTAAACTAGGAACCAAATATTCCATAGGTACCACTACTTCTATACCATAAACCAACTTAAAGGGGGTCTTCATTGTCAGCTTCTTGCAAGTGGTTCTATAAGTTCATAACACTGGTGGTACTCTCAAATCCCAATCATCCTGTATTACACTGAAAATCTTCGTCAGCACTATCTCCAAGATATTATTGAAATATTTGACTGTACCATTCTCTTGTGGATGGTATGGAGTGCTTTTATGATGGCGGACTGCAAATTCCCGAGTTAGGGATTCAATAGTCTTATTAATAAAATGTGTACCTTGATCGCTCATAAGGATCTTCGAGCATCCAAATCGGGTTATGATATCATCAAATATGAACAATGCAGTTGTAGTTGCACTACAGTCCTTAACTTCTATTGCTTCTGCGCATCTGGTTAAATATTATGTAGCAGTGATGATGTAATGAGCTCCTGTGCGCTTTCCTGGTGGGTTGATAGGTCCCACAAAATAAATGTCCCATTTCTCAAATACTTGTAAAGTTAGTTGAGGTGCTAAAGGCATCTCATCTCGTCTAGAAGGTTTTGCAACTCTTTGGCATACATCACAATCTCTGTAGTATTCCTTAGCATATTTTTGTAGAGTGGGAAACCAAAGGCCATCTCTAAGACCCTTATGCGATGTTTCGTTTCCTGCATAATGTTCTCCTGTGATACCTTCATGTGCTTCTACCATAATCAGTATTCATTCTGCATCCATAATGCATCTTTGCAAGATCTCATCAGGTCCCATCTTATATAGTTGTCCATCTATAAGTGAAAAATCTGCAGCACGAACTACCAGCTATTTCTTCTGAATGATTGTATATTCACGAGGTTCCATTTCTGTTAACAAGAACTGAACTATCTCGGTGAAGTGATCATCAACCTTACTGATGACCAATAACTGTGCATCTGGTATTGTATCCTCCAAACTAGTAGGTTCCTCTTCATGTTCTAACCTAGACAAGTGGTCAGGTCCCTTGTTCATTCTCCCTGGCTTGACCATAATATAAAAATAATATTCTTAGAATAACAGTAGCCATCTGCATATTATTCCCCCCAACACTGGCTTTTTGAATAGGTATTTCAACATAGAGTGATCAGTGAACATCTTAAAATGTCCTCCGAACAAGTAGTGTCAAAACTTCTACAATATGTATACTATGGCTAAACCTTCTCTCTCAGTGGTAGTGTAATTTTTCTCAGTTGTAGAGAGTTTCCTTCTAGCAAAGTCTAATGGATGGTCAATATATCTTGCTCCTGGTTGTGCTAACACTACTCCTAATGCAATAGATGAATAATCAACATGCACATAAAATTCCTTACTCCAATCTGGGAAAACCAGAATAGGGGTAGTCACCATTTTCTGTTTTAGTGTGTCGAAGCTCTGCTGACATTCCTCTGACCATTGAAAATGAAAATATTTCTTTAAAATATTTTCCATCGGTGTAATTATCTATGCATAGCCCTTAATGAACTTTCTGTATTATCCAATATGTCCCAGCATAGTGCACAAATGTCTAACTAAAGTAGGGGGAGGTAGATCAACAATGATGGCAATCTTAGAAGGATCTACCAGCAACCCCTGCTTACACACAATATGGGCTGGAAGCACTCCAAAGGGTGAAAAGAAGATCCACTTCTTTAGGTTTAGGGAAATCTAACATTTCCTACACTTATCCAACATTAGTCTCAAACATTCAATATGATTTTTCAATAAGCTAAAAACAATCCAATCATCAAAATATGCTTCCAAAAATTAATGTAAAAATTCCTTGAATGCTTCGACCACCACCCTAGAAAAGATGGCTGGTGCATTCTTCAATCCAAAAGGAATCACTGTGTACTGGAAAGAACCCCATTGTGTTGCAAATGTGGTCTTATGGCGATCTTCCTTAGCAATCTTGATCTGGTGATAACCTGAAATCCATATGTGAAGGAGTAAACTTCCTGTCCTCTGACATTATATAACACTTCATCAATAAACGGTGTAGGGAATGGATCATGTAAGCAGGAATCATTCAGTTTCCTCAAGTCTACACAGATTTTGATCTCTCCTTAATTCTTATCCTGTACCACCATAGGGCTAATCCATTCTGACTCTTCAACAGGTTCTATGATTCATGCTTCTAGCATTCTGTCTAGTTCAATCCTGACTTTCTGCTTATACTTTGGATTCAGTCTGTAAGGTCTCTGCTTAACTAGCCTTGCATCTGGTTTCAAGTGGATATTCATTTATCCCATGGGCCCTTTGATTCCCTTCATGTCTATGAGCTTGGTTGGAAACAAGTCCTGACATTCATGCATTAGTTTTGTAATCTTGTCAATAGTGGCATCATCCCAATAATCTCCAACATTTGTGAGCTTAGGTACTTGCTCTATTAAAATATTAACTTTCTTGTTTTTAATTGGTTGTCCAATGAAAGGTAGTTCAACTCCTAGCCCTTCTATGTCTCTCTTTCCTTCACTTTCTGCAATGTTCACATTCTTATAACCATCATCTTCATCAACATTGATATTGTAACAACCTTGCAATTTCTGAAAAGGTACAGTCCATTAATATTGTTCTTGCTTCAAAGGGAGGTTAGGTTCCTCCTCAAAGACTTTTTGTCTTACAACTTGAAAATCTTGATCTACTGTGGGGTACTGAATCTCAGATAAAAATGTAGCTACAAAGTTCTGAGTCATACCATACCAATCTGAAGTGGTGAGGCATAGTTCTACTTGAAGATACCAATTGATAGGTGTTGTGTCCAAAGTTTTGATGAACTTATGCACCCACTATTCTTGAGGAATACTTCTCTAGGTTTCCTCACAACTTCACACATGGTCCTTTGGGAAGCTCTGACCTATGTATCAAACTTCACACCCTTCGGCTTGTTCTGAAAAGTGCATTATCATCAAAGTGCGACATTGCACACAGTCTGCAATGTTCTTCTTGTGTTTTCCCCACCATCTCATTGGTGTTTCTTTAAAAGCTTCATCTAGTGCCAATAGTCTCTGTTGTACTGGTACAATTTCTTCAAATACTAGTAAGAAAGTTTCTAAATGATTTAAACCATCAAATGTGGGCAGATTACTTACTTCTATGCCAATCCAACGAACTTCCTCGGTCAATCTGGCACACCTCCATGAAAAAAATTCATACATTTTGTTCTGCCAATTCTCTAGTGCTTCATCTAAATCCGATGAGCAGGCATTATCACTTCACCATCTTAAATTCCCATCTGTCGTAGGATTAAGGTAATCATGTTGCCTTGCTATCAATTTATATATATTCTCTAGCTCATATGTGTGGTCTTCGTCTATGATGGTTCTTTGTATCTGTGACCTTCATTGGGATCTAAAGGTGCAATGACCCAAAGGCCATCACCTTCAAATGTCATTTTTCTTTTCTTTAAGTCAACCACAGTCGAATTGTTGAAATCCCAATCAATTCCCAACAGTGCAGGATAAGGACAACTATCATCAACTATCTCAATCACCTCGAAATCTGCAAATGTTCTTACCCCATCGATGTTCACATGGACATGATCTAGTCTTCCAAAGGGGCTTACTAACTATTGATTAGCCATCCTAAGCCTGATAGAGGAGTAAATCAACTTAGGTTTTCCCATCAGTGCCAAGGTATGCTTCGTCATAACATTGACTTCTGACCCTAAGTCAAGGACCACATAATCTATGTCATAGTCCCCAATATGAGAATTAAGGTGTAGTTATTTGTTTGTCCTTCTCTTTCTGGATACTTGATGTACTACTCTATTCAGTAGAGGGTCTACCTTCCCTGGCTCATACTGTCTGATCAAGTGTTGTAGTCTTTGCACAACTCTTTCATCCTTAATCAAATAAATGAACATATACAATAAAATGACAACCTTGATTACCTCTTTTCCTTCTCAAGGTGATGCAAATTGATCGAATGCCATAGGAATCCCACATTCTCTCACTTTTGGTTGTGTCTTTGACGAAGAAGCCTGATCTCTTCCAAATTCTCTTCTTGCTTCTTCAAATGTCTGATTTTCTTTCCTCGGATCAAACACTTGTGTCTTCTCTGTAGCTCTTCTGACCCTTTATTCTTATGTAGTCTTTCCTAGGATCACTCTTTCTTCTCCTATAATAGTGCCTTCTCTAGTGATAACAGTGATTTTTGGATCCTCTCTACGAGGTTCTGCTGATATCAGTTGTACTTGTTGATTTCCTCCTTTCCTCTCCTGAAGTTTCACTAACAATGATGGACAATCCTCAATAACATGTTCAAATGAGTTGCAGTAGCTGCAAGTGGTACAAGGGTTCTGACAGTCCCTTTCCAAGTGACCTAACTGGGCGCAGTTATAACAAATGATATGACCTCAACCTCAGCCCATGCGTCCTCCTCATCCTCTTCCTGGGGAATTAAACTATGTAGTATTTCCCTCATGTTGCATCTCTCCTTGAATGCTATATGTATCTCTTGACCTTTCATGCAAGAGGTCATAAGCCCTACAATCCTTCTCATCATGCCCCATAGATTTACAGAATGTGCAGTAAAGATTGGTAGGTGTATGGACATATTTTTTCATGTAATAGCATTCACCAAGGTGATGTCTATTTATACATACCTCACACCAGGGTAGAGTAACCTTATTCAAAGGGATCGAAGCTCCAGAGGCCAAGTACTCATGAAATAGGGGATAGTGTTCCTTGTCATTGCCCCCTGACTTGCATTTGATACACCAAATGTCTTCTCTTTTATCTTTTCCCTTTTCTTTATTCATATATTCAACCTGCAGAGATAAGCTAGTTACCTGAATCAAAATTTGACTCAAGCCTAAGCTAGATTCTCCCATAGGGGTTGATTCTAGTTTCATGGCAATATCCAATGCCTCGACCTGCGAAGCAACCTTCTATTGCATTAGAGGAACTCTGATGTGTGGTAAGAGGGCAACAATGAACCATTCCTTATTATATTCTTCTAGAATCTGAAATTTCAAGCGGCCTGTCAAGGTCTTAAACCTCTTATCAAACTCCCAAACAGCTTCAACTACTCTCTGTTTGATTTCTTTCAGTTCTATAATGCACTACGAATCCGACTTGGGTTTCTTGAATTCTTCACTCAATGCATTCTTGATATCGTTTAGTGGTTTAGGCTGTACAACTCCTTTAACAAAATTCATGTACCAGCTCAGTGCGCGATCTCTCAAGGTAGTACCAAACTAATCTCTCTTAATAGCTTCGTCACTGATTTTCTTGATACTCCATACAACTTCGCATAAGAACCAGTGTTGGTCATGATATTTAGATCCATCTCCTTTAAATATAGGTAGCCTCATCTCATCTGCCATAGATATTACTAGGTTTCTTGACTGACTATGTCCTAAACTGTTGGTAATAGTGCTCTGATAACTCTGATCAATCTTAACGTTGATAAAATGACAGGAGGAGTAATAGTACTTACTTCGACAGTAGGTGTAGTTCCTGAAGTTTCTGATTCTTCTTGATGAGGTTCTTTAGTCTTCTCTTCCCCTGCCCCAGCAGATCCTGAATGTTCCTCGTTCAATAACTTTTCTTCTTCTCCACTGTAGAACCCTTCGTCCTATGCCAGTGGTGCATGGCTCTACTCAAATAGGTTTACTAGAGGAACCTATCCAAAGGTTCTCCCACTACATGTGTGTCCAACCTCTGTGTCATTTTCAGTGTGTGAGTTCTTGAAAATTAGCTTTTCAATCTGACCAATTATTGTATCTTCAGAATGTTCTTCTCATGCAATAGCATCTTGATCTTCAACTTCAAAAAGTGTAAAAGGTTTCTTCTCGGTCCCTTAAAGAAATACCTCTCTTCTTGGCTATATGACTCTACTATGTCAATAGCAAACTCATTAATGTACCCTCCAATGGTGTTATCAAACTAGTGATCTACTGCTCTTGACATGGTGTTATCAAATCTCTTGACCTCCTTTATCAACACCGACGTCCAAACCACAGGTGGTATAGATCTGATCTCAAACTGGGTATCTACTAACCTGGCTAACCACTCGTATAGATCCTTATTAATTACTCCAAAGAAAATCTCGTGTATATCGGTAAATATATACCTTCCCTACCAATCCTCTATACTATTATTAGGGTTTTTATTTTGAGCTTCATCGAAGTCTTTCTCTTGTTCTTGTATCCACTTCTGAATCTTTGTCTTCAATGGAAACCACCTTGACATTCCCTTGACAAGAATATATTGGTCCCGGCAACGAAACCATTTGTTGGCATAGGGGCAGACCCAGGGTTCAAATATAACAGTGCACCAACAAGCCCTAACTATTATCCATTTAAGAAACATCTATAGAGCAGATGCAGTCTCACCCAAAGTAGCAATAGGGGGTTGCAGGACACAAGTGTCTACAACTAGAGGAAATGCAAAGTGGGTCCAAAACAACACACAGAGGGCTAGTTATTCCTTACCAACTTAATCCTACTTTGCATAGTTATATCTCATATCTAGCATAATAATGCAATAACAGACTACCAGAAAGTAAAGAACACAACATCAACCATAGATGACAACAAGATATACATGGTTCACCCTCTCCCTATGGCTACGTCCACAGAAATGCATTTCTTGATATATTATATGAAAATATACAGTTCTCTCTGCGCACTTTTCTTGTAGATCTCTCTCTCTTTCTTTCCTTCCCTCCCCTCCCTGCACACCTAGTTGCAGGATTGATCTTCGCACCCAGTTGAAGATATTATAATACAGACTCAATACACTTCTCTTGCTTAATAAAAACAATAATCACTCTCCTAACCCACAATGACGAACCCTTCTTCTCTCATCTAGGTATTTATTTATACATTACAATGACTCCCAGACAACCTTAGACCAAAGTCTAAGTGTTAAAACCCTAAATGCCAAAAACCTAGGTGTCTAAAACCCTAGTTCCACTTGACCCGTAATTTCATGGCTTCGCCAGCCTGTCTTTCCTTCTTTCTGTGAGGTGCTCCATAGCACTCGTTGATGTATTCTTCCACTTTCTGATTTTTCCACAGTCCATATTTCCTTTTTGATTTGTCTTCCATGATCTTATGTTCAACGACTCATTTTCCCTTACTTCTCTCCTTCTTTTCTGCTTCTTTGACCACTTTGACCCACTCTAGGCACTGTGACTTCTACGCAGTTTGTACTTCTCCTTTCTTCCTTAGTATTTGCTTTATTCCATAAACAAGGGCCAACAAAGCATGTATCTCCTCTTTAGATATCGTCTTACCGAGGTTTATGATTTTGGGGTTTTTCACTGTTCCAAGATTTATGGTTTCATGCATAGGACAGGAACTACCGGTCTTCACATTTTTTGACCCCTTAAATCTTTCTTTTAGGTCAAAAAGGTTCTCTAAATTATCTATTCCCTTTGGAATTGTGTGAGACTTTGATTTTTTAGTTGGTTGATATTTCTAAGGATTTACCTCTGTTGATTGTTCCTGGAATACTTCATCGTCAATAGCCAAGTCTTTGAAATTATATTGGTTAGTTAGAAATTTTATGATTTGTTCATCTCCTTCAAAGACCTTCCAATTAGAAATTTTTATGGGCATCGATGGCTTGTAAATTAGCTCCATAGTGAAATGGGAGGCTTCATAATATTCCAGAGGTGATAGGCTTGAAGCAGCGGTGACCATAGAATCAACAAGAATGTTCTTTGCTCTGGGAATCGTTGTAATGTTGAAAGCTTCAAAATGTTCTATTAGCATGTGCACTTCATGTTGGTAGTTAATTAGGTGTGTAGAGTTGCAATGTATAGTATCCCTTACTTGTCTAACAATGATTTCAGAATCTCCGAAAACCTTTAATTATTTAGCATTTAGGTCTATGGCTTTCTTTAGCCCTTGTACTAGAGCTTCATACTCTGCGGTATTGTTTGTGCACTCAAACTCAAATCTACAGGATAGAAAATGTTGTTTACCTTTAGGATTAATGAGGATTCACCCTTCCCCAAACCCTTCTTGCGATTTAGATCCATCAAAGTATAAGGTCCAAACTTGTGGGCAGAATCTTCCAGCTTCTTCTTTCTTGTCACTTTCCTCTTTTCCTCCTGTTTGTTCTGTGATTTCTAACATGGGTGCTTGGCATAAAAGTTTTCTTCTTCCATCGTCGAAAATTCCTCCTGAGAGAGGGGAGAATTTCTCGAAGTAGGAATCACAGGAGTAATTTCCTAGCATAGGGAAATCTGTCGATGAGGGCTCGTTTAGAGTTTCTAGGTCAGTAACAGTATGTTTTAGATATCTTTCCCTATCGATTATGATCATGTTTGTGTGCCCCTTTAATGGTAACCAAATGTGATCCCAGTCTGTACTAAAGTATCCATTTAACTTCTCAGACCAGTCTCAACTTAATAATAATCCATAAGCTTCTAGGATATATACTATAATGATGTCAATCACTTGCACAAATTTAGGATGTGTTTTTATTCTCATCATTACATCTTTGATTTCTCCCATGACCTTCACCTAGGTTTTGTCCAATTGTATTACATGTTTATCACTTTTGATAGGAACTACATTTAGTTTTTTGAAAATAGTCAGTGGCATAACATTAGAGGATGCTCTTGAATCGACCAAATGGTTATGGAGGTTTCTATTGAAGACTTCAAATGTTAAAAGGAATGGTGGGACAAAAATTTTTCCCTTCTTATCTTCAAAGCATGCATTCATAGTTGGTTTATTTCCTAGATCTATGGGAGACAGATTTCTTCCGTGATCAATGCTTGTCATAGGATTTTCTACTGATTTCAAAGCTTGTAACAGGAAGTCCTTTTGGTGAGGGATTCTACATATGTCCATAACTGATATATTAGCCTTCAACTTCTTCAAATCTTATACTATGTTGTATTCTATCTTGGGAGATTATTGCGTATGGATATTTATAGGGTTCTTACAGGGAGAAAAAGGTGCTTTTGGGTGATCAAGAGTTGACCTTCCTCCCGAAGTTTGGGCAACGGCAGGGTTTTCTGAGACCAGTTGACCCCTACTTTGTGTTTTCATAGCCAAGACTTCTATGGGTGGTTCCTAGACTTCACATAGGTCATCAGAAGGAATAGGTACATCAGGATCCCATATCAACATGGTTGTTTCTTCCGGTGGATTATCCTTTTCTTGTTCGATGATATTTATAGTTGACCCTCTTAGTTGTTCATTTAGGGAGACCTCATCTAGAAACCTATTGGCCATTAAATTCATGGAATGCACCCATTGAAGGCAGTCTCTTTCAGAGTGGTTCTCTTGGTGATAAGTGAAGAAAGAGTCGGATGCTACATTTCCCAGATCGATGTTTAGGTTGGCTGGGGGAGATTCAATTTCTTTGAACAGTGGATTTATTTTAAAGAAAGGCTTATAGGGACTTTGGCCTTGGTTTCCCTCCCCTGCAGTTCTCTTCATGTCTACGATTTTGTTTGACAACTTCTTGACCATGCGTTGTAGGTCCTCTATGTCCCCACTTCCCTTTTTAGGAGCTTGTTCTACTTGTTTCCCTAGGGGTCTAGTGAGAAATAGTCCCCTCTGGGGAGGGGGTTGAGCTTCTTTCTTAACTAAAGAGACCTGGATTTCTTTGCATCCTTTCATTTGGAACTCTATAGTTTTGGCTTCTTCAAAATTCTCAACCAAGGTTCGTTTGTTAGCCCTCTTCACGAACAGGGAAATAGAAGTTGGGAGAGCATTAGCATATACTTCAATTTGCAACTCCTAAGTAGGTTTAGCTTCGGGCTGGAATTTATTTAAGATAGCTTTGAATATTTGGTTGAAGTCTTTGACCCTTTCCTTCGAACTCATGGTGGTGGTGAACAACTCAGCCATCAAAGCTCTTGTAGTAGTCTCTTCTGCAAATTTATCTAAAAAAACTTTTTGAAACTTTGTCCAACTTGTTATGGATCCTACAAGTAAGTTAAAATGCCATGTGGAAGCCAAATTCTCAAAAGTGTAGGGGAATAACCTACATATTACGTCTTCATGTTGGACATTCATAAGTCTGATAGCTAGTATGAATTTCTTGATATTGTCTTCATGCAATCATGAAGTTTCAGGGTCAAATATAGGAAGTAAGTTCTCTAGGTGTCAGGGAAGGTTATGTACTCATCCAGGGATGGCCAAAGTGTCTCTGGCCAAATAAGTTTGATTTTTTTGTGGTGGTTTTACCCTCTCTTCATCATGTTAATTATGATATTCCATACCTTTAGATCTTGAAACTGAGCATTCTGAGTTGAACCCTTCCTCTTTCGAAAAATCGTCTGGCTCAGAGACGTCGGTTGGATTTTCAGGGATTAGATTAAGAGGATTTTTTATTTCAGTGATTGTGAAATATGTTAGGTCTTCTATTGTGTGCAAAAAAACTTGTTCGGGGGTGTCGACCACTGGTCCGCTTATTTTGTGTCTTCGAGGAAGTATCGGAGCTAAGGACAATGCACCAATCTATCAGGTGTATGCTCTTGTGATTCTTCTAAATTGATTCAATTTCTCATGAGGGAGAGCGTAAGGTATGTTTGGGTACAATATTTCTTCCTTGTCTTGGGGTGACTTACTCATTTCTGGAGTACTCAATGTGTGTGGGTTGTCTTTGGAATGACTAGCCATTCATGTGGGTTGTTTTAAATCTGCAGGCTGTCTGGAATATTATGTGAAATATGTATTCAGCCATTCATTCTTTCAAGCCCTCCTTCTAGCCCCAATTATGTTGATGGGTCCTAAATCCCTTTAACTCAACAATAGGAACCAAACCCGCCACAGAGGCCCAATCAAACTCTACAACGTTTAATGGTGGAATGGTTCTCCAGATCTTTTGATCCGGGTAATTAATCGATGGGATCTACATTTTATTGCAAAGGATTTCTCCTCTGGTTCAAAGTTCTATTTTTGTGTTTTCTCTTAGGTACGACTGATATAAGATAAAGCCAATATAAACCAACTAGGTGACAAAGTGGGAACAAACTAAACATTGGGAGAAGAGGTTGATCTTGAGACAACCCATTACTCTAGCATGCAGGCAATGATCGTCTACCATAGGCCTAGTAATAATACGTTAACCGTGTGAGTATTCCAATTACTGACTGAGATACAAATTATCAAAAGAAAACATGCATGCGATAAACAATGACAAGTAAAATAATTCACTTAACTTTAATCATCCATCACATAATAACACAATGATTCA
Source organism: Picea mariana (assembly GCA_032191745.1). Taxonomy (NCBI): domain Eukaryota; kingdom Viridiplantae; phylum Streptophyta; class Pinopsida; order Pinales; family Pinaceae; genus Picea; species Picea mariana. Next base: position 28,491 of record JASDQU010739804.1, on the reverse strand, counting down.
TTTTCATCATTAAAGAAAGAACTATAAAACATTGAATCAGATAACTTATCAATAGATTTAATAGCTCTTACTCATTACTGCATCCATTCATGAGACAAAATAGGAAATAATTCTTCTCCACATCCAATCATACATGCATTTGATGAAAACATAAACTTGTCTCTGGTCCAAAGGACTTCTCAATTAAAGGTAGCTTTGAAATAGTTTTTAACAAAACCAACAATGATAGTTTCTTGCAACAACCATCGACCCTTAACTAATTGGTCGATGCTCCTATTTATAACATAAAATTAACTAAAAATAATGGCTAAAGTGTAGATAAGTAAAACAAAATTCGCCACGTGGCATTCTCTCCTATCATTTTGTCTAAGAGTCATCTCAAGATATCTCTTAAGAGGGTGACTCTTCTCATACTCCGACCACTTGATGAACAACTCCCCGCAGGTGTTGGCGTATGGGAAACTATGATGTTCCATCAGGATTGCGTAAATCTCTCTTATCTCTACCACATGTGCTCGATACTTGACTAGACTGGCACTTAACTATTGTAGCATAGATCGAGCTTTGATTGGTTGTTCCATACACTGTCACACCTGACCTGGCACCGTGTCTAGCACCTTTTCTATTTCTTCGGCCCATGATGAATCTTTCTCAGTGTGCGATTTGACTATGTCGCGTAAGTCGACAAAGTCATTGGGCATGCCAGACTTGGGGAGTATTGAGTCTCCATTTTGACACTTCTAATGCCTTATATTACCCTCTATATGAGCCTATTATAACTATTCTATGTGTATCTAATTGACTATTTCCTCCATAAATACACTTGATGACCTCGTTCATGTGCATAAGAGGTAACTTATGATTAAAGCATGGTTTGTTTAGTTTTCTTGAGTTAAAATGATTAAATGTTTGAGTTTGCATTATCCTAATCATTTGACTATTAAGAAGCATTGATCTGGTGCTACATGGGTGTATAATCTGATGCCAACACCTGTTTTGTGCTAATCCAGTACTCATGGATATGATTATGTGTATTCCAGTACTAAACAACTACCTACAGGATTCTGATACCAACATTCTGGTACTGGATTTTAACCTAGATTCCAGGCCGATGACAATGAATCTCAAACTTTGGGGACATGGGTTTTGTCTCGAAATGTGTTTTCATGTCGACACATGTGCCATAATATCTAGATCTCACATGTGTGGACCTCTAGCTCAGGGGGAACGATCCATCCTAAATCTTTGCCAATCTTCCAGAAATTCTAAGATCATGCCCAGATTCGTGGGAACTGCATTTCCTTGATTAGATAATGGTTGTACTCAACCTCCACTTATGGAAAATGGTTTTGATTTGGATTGGATTGTCTAGATCCAAATTTGTAATGTAAAAATCATATAAATTGAGTGATGGCTAAGCCAAAAGGGAGGGGAATTAGTATGTTGCAAATTGGATTTCTGAACCAACTCTTTTTGTAAATTCATTTTCTGAAGATCAATGGAAGTTTGAATTCAATGATCCTATGTGTCTCTTAGAATTTATCATCCGCTAACATAAAATCTTCCATGTTGGCATCGGCAAGGGCCATCGATCCAGCTTGGTAAGCTAATTGTAAATTATTAGTATAGATTTCTATTTTTTTGTACTTCTTGTTTTGATTTCATTTCCAATTTCACTATTAGAATTGATTGCAAAGTGTGGAAGCACAGGAACAATTGGGAGTCCATCATTCGCATTACATACTCCATTAAATGGAACATCTCAGTAAAAATTATGTTTCTTGTGTAGAAATGAAGTAATTTCTAGAATTGCAAGATTGTAAGATTGTATTAAATTTTTGTTTGTGATGCATCAATTGATTTTGAAGGGTGTGAAGATTTAGATAATAATTTCTTACAAGTTTAAAGTGAGTTGTTACAGGAAATAAGATCAGACTTCATCTCTTACCTTCATGCACCATATAATGAAGTCTCACAATCATATTCATTGTTTCTTGTATTAAATAAGGTTTGATTGGAATTGATAGGGTTATGATTGATTTCTTTCTAAGAGTGGATAAAGTGGATTGTTGATTTTTGTTTCAAATGCTACAAAGAACAAGATCTTAAGTTCATCTCTTCATTTCATGAGCCTCTAATGAACATATTTGTCACCTAAGAAAGAACCTTTCGATTCATTGTTTTCTTGAGAAGTTTTGTTATCAATTTTTTTCTTCTAAGTTTGGAGTGGTATTGTTGAAGTGTGCCTAGATTTGCTTGCTAGTTGTTGTTAAGAGTAGCAGCTATAGATAACTAAGTCAAAGTCCATATTTCCACTTCATGATCTTGTAAATGGGAAAGGCATTATCTAAGCAAAATCTTTTGAGTGCATGATTGTAAGTTTTGCTTTCTAATTTCTGAATTGTGTGAAGAGTGTTATCTTTGAAAGTAGAGTACTTTGTTATTGATGGTTTTCTTATCTAAGATATACTAAACAGACATAGGAACCTATCTATTATCGGCACATATAGTGCATCAAATCTACTGATTATGAATCCTGGTCGATAATTTATGTTTGGTAATATATTATGCAAATAATTGCACCAACATTTTGGTGCCATTGTCGGGGAGTTGTAAATGGTAATACGTAGTCTTTGGATTAGATTTTGTATTGGTTTTTATGGATGACCTAAGGGTGGAGAGAATATGGTAAGACGTGCGGGAAGAGCCTATGCATCCAATTTAGTGGGGTTTCTCCAAAGTTAGTTTGTCCTCTTCCTTTCATGCAGAAGTGTTTTTCTTTTAATGCAAGTGTGTTTTTATTTATGCAAATTTAGTTTTATTTATGATAAGCTAACTTGTGCGAACATACAACCTGGTGACAGCAGGGTCCCAATAATGCAAGGAGTTCAAATTTGGTGTGTCATATTTTTGCAAATAGTTTTAAAATTCAGATCTTTAATGATAAATCATTTTTTGGGTGTTGTAAGAACCCCCAAGTACTAAAGTTGCGTTTCAAGACAGGGATCATCAACCAAAGTAATTCAAGGATGATCAAGATCTTGAAGAATGTACCTCCAAGAACTTTCTCACATTCTAGCAGCATCTGGGATATCCGCCTCTCAAGAAGAGCATATCTTGACATCATTCAAGAATTTAGTTGTCTCTCCACAAGAAGATTTAGAAGTCCCTTCATATTCCTATTTTCAATTTGTTGAGAAGACTCAAGAATCATGGATAGAATGAAATGGAGAGCAAACATTGGAACCTAATATTGAGGAGTTCTTAGCATGCCTCTCACCAGATCCTGTATGAACCCTAGAGACCAACCAGCTTGAAGAAGATACTCTATGTGGCATGGAAAAGGAAGACGTGTTGTGTG
>JASDQU010739804.1:657-22186 GCA_032191745.1 Picea mariana | reverse complement strand
GGCCACTATCCTATAATCATATTAGAGTCATAGCCAACCCTTTCTCCTAAATTTGATCGAAAACAAATTGGATAAGACCTAACGTCAAATCACTAACAAATCTAATCTATTACTCATGACTCCACTTTTCTGTCATAACTACATTTCCATGGGTAAGAAGTGTGAAGAAAAGCCAGGAAATTTATATTGTATAGTGGGAACTTAAGAGATGAAGAAGGGTGGAACGTCAGGAAATGCTTGCTCGAGTGAGGGGTACCATCAATTTTGAAAATTTTGAATACCATTGTTGCATGAGGACATGCAATGACTTAAGCATGGTGGTATGTTGAGTCTCCATTTTTACACTTCTAATGCCTTATATTACTCTCTATATGAGCCTATTATACCTATTCTATGTGTATCTAATTGATTGTTTCCTCCATAAATACACTTGATGACCTCGTTCATGTGCATAAGAGGTAACTTATGATTAAAGCATGGCTTGTTTAGTTTTCTTGAGTTAAAACTATTAAATGTTTGATTTTGCATGATTCTAATCATTTGACTATTAAGCAGAATTGATCTGGTACTACATGGGTGCCTAATCTGATACCAACACCTGTTCTGTGCTAATCCAGTACTCATGGATATGACTGTGTGTATTCTGTTACTAAACAGCTACCTACAGGATTCTGGTACCAGCATTCTGGTACTGGATTTTAACCTACATGTCTAGGCCGATGAAGATGAGTATCAAAATTTGGGGACATGGGTCTTGTTGTGAGGAAATGGAAGCTAAGCTATAGCCTTAATTATTTCTAGGTCTAGTTGAATTTCTGCTTGAGATATGATGTGGCCTAACAACTTACCTTCCTTGACAACGAAAATATTTTTATTAGGGTTTAAGGATATTTCATATTTCCTACACCTTTCGAAAATATGGGTTAAGTGTTGGCTGTGGTATTCTTTGTTCTTTGAATACACAATCACGTCATCCAAGTATACTACTACACACTTTTTTATTATTCCCCAAAATGATACAGCCATGGCCCTCTAGAAGGTCGCTCATGCATTGATTAACCCAAAAGTCATGTGTTTGTAAGAGAAAGTTCCCCACTTGGTTCAGAAGGTAGTTTTCAAGCGGTCTTCTTTTGAAACTAGAACCTGGTTGTACCCTGAGAAACTGTCTAGTAAGGAGAAACTTTCAGAGCCAGAAATGGTCTACAGGAGTTGTTCCATTGGTGGGACTACGTAGTTGTCTTTTTCTGAAGCCTTGTTGAGATTTCTGAAATCTATGCATAGGTGAATCTCCCTATACTTTTTTCCTTATAGGAACTAAATTAGATACCCATGCAGAGTGTCTAACCTGGAAGATAATTTTGGCATCTAACAGTTTCTTTAACTCCTGGCACATGAGAGGCTCTAGGGATGAGTGGTAATTCCATAGTTTTTGTTGGAAGGGTTTCACTTCAGGTTTTAGCAGGACAGTGTGCTGAATGATATAGGTATCATAAGTTTTTAGGTCTCGGTAGGACCATGCAAAGACATCTTGATATTGTCTGAAGATTTTAAGATAATCATGTTGGCACATGGGAAGAGCCATGGTTCAACTCTAATAGCCCACCAACAAGCCCTAACTACTATCCCTTTCAGCAACACCTATAGAGCAGATGCAGTCTCACCTGAAGTAGCAATAGGGGGTTGCAGGACACATGTGTCTACAACCAGAGGAAATGTAAAGTGGGTCCAAAACAACACACAGAGGGCTAGTTATTCCTTACCAACTTAAGCCTACTTTGCATAGTTATATCTCAGATATAGCACAATAATGCAATAATAGACTACCATAAAGCAAAGAACACAACATCAACCACACATGACAACAAGATATATGTGGTTCACCCTCTCCCTACAACTACCTCCACAGAACTACGTTTCTTGATATATTATATGAAAACATAGAGTTATATCTGTGCACTTATCTTGCATATGTCTCTCTCTTTCTCTTCTTCTCTCCCCTCCCTGTGCACCCAACTGTAGGGTTGATATTCGCACCCAATTGAAGATCTTACAATATATACTCAATACACTTATCTCGCTTAATAACAACAATAATCACTCTTTTAACCCACAATGATGAGCCCTTCTTCTCCCATCTAGGTCTTTATTTATACATTACAATGACTCCTAGGCAACCTTAGACCAAAGTCTAAGTTTCAAAACCCTAAATGCCAAAACTCTAGGTGTCTAAAACCCTAGGTCCACTTGACCCATAATTTCAAGTCTATGCCATCCTGTCTTTCCTTCTTTTCCGCGAGGTGCTCCAAAGCACTCGTTGACATCTTCTTCCAATTTCTGAGTTTTCCACGGTCCATATTTCCTTTTTGATCTATCTTCCTCAATATTCTTGTTCAATGACTCATTTTCCCTTACTTCGCTCCTTATTTTCTTCTTCTTTGACCACTTCTACCCATTCTCAGTCACTGTGCCTTCTACGCAGTTCATACTTTGCCTTTCTTCCTTAATATTCTCTTTCTTCCATAACCAAGGGCCAACATGCCCCAAGCACTCACATGTGACTTGTTCCGAGGCACTTCAAGTCTGAACCTTCTGTTTCACATTGACTTTAGACTGCACGGATCAGCCTGTGCTCTCTGCTCTGTCCCTCCCTTCCTTGTGTAGACTGTCTTTTCTGTGTCTGGTACCCAGTTTCAACTACACCTAGTACTTAGACCCTTCCTCTTATGCTTTTACTGAGGGCTGTGAGGTAGATGGTTGTCATAGTACAATTTAAACCGGATCCCATTCACTAAACCTTCCTTCCATTCTCCATTCAGGGTCTTCCATTGTGTAGCTCCTCCTTCTGTAACATAGGCAACCTCATATGGCCCAAGCCAATGTGTTTGGAACTTCCCTGGATGCTTCATGAACTTGGTGTCATATACCAATACCAAATCTCCTTGTTTGAATGATTTCCTCTTGATATGCATGTCATGGTAGTACTTCTCTCGTTCCTTATGTACCTGCTAATAGAATCCTACAATAAACCTATCTTCCTCTAGTTCTACCAACTACGCAATCTTATTTTGAAAAATGCTAGTGTCATCCATATCTGTGAATGTTGCAATTCTTAAAATAGGAACCAAATATTCCATAGGTACCACTATTTCTAGACCATAAACCAACTTAAAGGGGGTCTTCATTGTCATCTTCTTGCAAGTGGTTATATAATTCCATAACATTGGTGGTACTCTCAAATCCCAATCATCCCGATTTACACTGAAAATGTTCGTCAGTGTTATCTCCAAGATCTTATTGAAAGCTTTGACTATACCATTCTCTTGTTGATGGTATGGAGTGCTTTTCTGATGGTGGACTGCAAATTCCTGAGTGAGGGATTCAATAGCCTTATTAATAAAATGTGTACCTTGATCACTGATAAGGATCTTCGAGCATCCAAATCGGGTTATGGTATCATCAAATATTAACTGCGTAGATATAGTTGCACTACAGTCCTTAACTGCTATTGCTTCTGCCCATATGGTTAAATATTATGTTGTAGTGATGATGTAACGAGCTCATGTGCGCTTTCCCGGTGGGTTGATAGGTCCCACAAAATCAATGGCCCATTTCTCAAATACTTGTAAAGTTAGTTGAGGTGCTAAAGGCATCTCATCTCGTCTGGAAGGTTTCGCAACTCTTTGGCATACATCGCAAGCTCTATAGTATTCCTTAGCATCTTTGTGTAGAGTGGGCCACAAGAGGCCATCTCTAAGACCCTTATGCGATGTTTATTTTCCTGCATAATGTCCTCATGTGATGCCTTCATGTGATTCTACCAGAATCAGTAGTTGTTCTGCCTCCATAATGCATCTCTACAAGATCTCATCAGGTCCCATCTTATATAGTTGTCCAGCTATAAGTGAAAAATCTGTAGCACAAACTACCAGTTGTTTCTTCTGAATGACTGCATATTCACGAGGTGCCATTTCTGTTGACAAGAACTGAACTATCTCGGTGAAGTGATCATCAACCTTACTGATGGCTAGTAACTGTGAATCTGGTACTGTATCCTCCAAACTAGTAGGTTCCTCTCCATGTTCTAACCTAGACAAGTGGTTAGGTCCCTTGTTCATCCTCCCTAGCTTGACCACAATCTAAAAATAATATTCCTAGAATAACAGTAGCCATCTGCATATTATTCCCCCCGAAATTGGCTTGTTGACTAGGTATTTCAACGTAGAGTGATCAGTGAACATCTTAAAATTTCCTCCCAACAAGTAGTGTCAAAACTTCTACAATACGTATACCATGGCTAAACCTTCTCTCTCAATGGTAGTGTAATTTTTCTCAGTTGTAGAGAGCTTCCTTCTAGCAAAGGCTAATGGATGGTCAATATCTTCTGCTCCTGGTTGTGCTAACACTGCTCCTAATGCAATAGATGAAGAATCAACATGCACATGAAATTCCTTACTCCAATCTGGGAAAACCAGAATAGGGGCAATCACCATTTTCTGTTTTAGTGTGTCAAAGCTCTACTAACATTCCTCTGACCATTGAAACTAAAAATATTTCTTTAAAATCTTTTCCATCGGTGTCGTTATCTATGCATAGCCCTTAATGAACTTTCTATATTATCCAGTATGTCCCAGCACAGTGCACAAATGTCTAACTGAAGTAGTGGGAGGTAGATCAACAATGATGGCAATCATAGAAGGATCTACCAGCAACCCCTACTTACACACAATATGGCCTGGAAGCACTCCAAAGGGTGAAAAGAAGATACATTTCTTTAGGTTTAGGGAAATCTGACATTGCCTGCACTTATCCAACATTAGTCTCAAACATTCAATATGATTTTTCAATAAGCTAAAAATAGTCCAATCATCAAAATATGCTTCCAAAAATTAATGTAAAAATTCCTTGAATGCTTCGACCACCACCCTAGAAAATATGGCTAGTGCATTCTTCAATCCGAAAGGAATCACTGTGTATTGGAAAGAACCCCATTCTGCATCCTATCACTTTGTTTCTGCCCTCTTCTCTGTTCCAGTACTACCCTGTTCCATTACTGTCTAGATATTCTGGTACTATCTATTATGGTACTGCAGAAACATGTTCTGATACCAGTTACCAATATGGTACTGATGCCAAGGTGATATGATCTTTTCCCTGTGCTTAACATCATTTTTTCTTTAGGTAATTAGAGGTATGGGCTAATCTCTTCATGTTCTTTCTATCAAGGATCATTTAAGTCTTGTGTTGAATTTTTTTTACTCTCATGTACATCTTCCTCCTACATTTATACACTCAACCTTGAATGAATCATCCTTTCTTTCCTTTAAGAAGATATTTCCACATTTAGCTTGATATGATAATGGGTGCACTTGTCTTATTACCTCATCATTTTGAAAAAGTGATGCTAATTGAAATATCTATTGAAAAGTGGTGGCACCATTATGTATAATACTAACCTAGTTGATTCAACAAGTTCTTATCCAAGTTTCTCTTAAACGTATGGATGAAAACCTCATGTGGTGGACTGCCCTTACAAAACCTCAATGAACTTTCATGAGAACCCTAATAGGATTGACTGTAGGGACCTCTTAGTCATTATCTGATATGTTCCATTATACAATGAATAGATGAGATTTAAGTTGAATGTGGATGATGTCACCCTTGGGATAACTGCAAACAATTAATTATGTTCCTATTAACTCTAAAACACTCTCGTACTACCTGCCTTCCTCATACTCTAAAATATGTCAATGATCAGTATACATAATTCTAAATATTTTGAGTAATATAATAAAAAGGAAGTATCAAGAAGTACAAGTAAACCCGTCAAGGTATTGAATAGGCCTGCTGGCAGTGGGACCATGCTTGTATGGTACTAAGGTAAACCCGTCAGGGTACCGAATAGGCATGCTGGCAGCGGGGTTATGCCAGGTAAAGAGAGTTGAAAAACATAAAGTGGCACACCTAAAACTAAACAAAAACACTTGGGTCTCGTTCTGAAGCATTATCAAATCAAAGCTAGGAGATGACCTTTATATCTCTTAGATGATGTTCTTAAGAACCTTCAAGTATCCTCTTTAGATTTCTATCCTTAAAATAAATAGGTTTTCATGAGAAGTGGGACCCTCAGTATGTGTAATTCACCTTACCTAAGCAATAAGAGCTTCATCTCTAAAAACTTAGATAAGAAACGAGTTAATCATCTTGGAATGTATTCTTTTATGTGTTCCTCTCTTCAAATGAGATCTAAACTATTCTTATATCACTTTTGTTTTAAAGGTAATCTAGCCAGGGAGGGGCCTATTAGTCAAATTCATTATGAAAAATCTTGGCCACTATCCTATAATCATATTAGAGTCACAACCAACCCTTTCTCCTAACTTTGATCGAAAACATATTGGACAAGACCTAATGTCAAATCACTAACAGATCTAATCTATTACTTGTGACTCCACTTTTCCATCATAACTACTTTCCAATGGGTAACAAGTGTGAAGAAAAAGCCAGGAAATTTATATTGTATAGAAGGAACTTAGGAGATGAAGAAGGGTGGAACGTCGAGGAATGCTTGATCGAGTGAGGAGTACCATCAATTTTGAAAATTTTGAATATCATTGTTGCATGAGGACCTGCAATGACTTAAGCATGGGGGTATGTTGAGTCTCCATTTTGACACTTCTAATGCCTTATATTACTCTCTATCTGAGCCTATTATGCCTATTCTATGTGTATCTAATTGACTGTTTCCTCCATAAATACACTTGATGACCTTGTTCTTGTGCATAAGAGGTAACTTATGATTAAAGCATGGTTTGTTTAGTTTTCTTGAGTTAAAACAATTAAATGTTTGAGTTTTCATGATCCTAATCATTTAACTATTAAGAAACATTGATCCGGTACTGCATGGGTGTCTAATCTGGTACCAACACCTGTTATGTGCTAATCCTATACTCATGGATATGACTGTGTGTATTCTGGTACTAAACAGCTACCTACAAGATTCCGGTACCAACATTCTGGTACTAGATTTTAACCTAGATTTTTGGGCCGACGAAGATGAATCTCAAAATTTGGGGACATGGGTTTTGTCCAGAAATGTGTTTTCATGCCGAAAAATGTACCAGAATATCCAAATTTCACACGTGTGGACCTTTAACTCAAGGGGAACGATCCATCCTAAATCTTTGCCAATTTTCCAAAAATTCTAAGATCATGCCCAGATTCATGGGAACTACATTTCCTTGATTAGATAATGGTCGTACTCGAACTCCACTAATGGAAAATGGTTTTGATTTGGATTGGATTGTCTAGATCCAAATTTGTAATGTAAAAATCATATAAATTGAGTGATGGCTAAGCCAAAAGGGAGGGGAATTAGTATGCTGCAAATTGGATTTCTGAACCAACTCTTTTTGTAAATTCATTTTCTGAATATCATTGGAAGTTTGAATTCAATGATCCTATGTGTCTCTTAGAATTTAGTGTCTGCTGATATAAAAGCTTCCATGTTGGCATCGGCAAGGGCCACTGATCCAGCTTGGTAGGCTCATTGTAAATTATTAGTATAGATTTTTATTTTTCTGTACTTGTTTTGATTTCGTTTCTGTTTTCACTATTAGAATTGATTGCAAAGTGTGGTAGCACATAGATATTTGGGAGTCCATCATTTTCATTACATATGCCATTAAATGGAACATCTCAATAGAAATTATGTTTCCTATGTAGAAATGAAGTAATTTCCAGAATTGCAAGATTGTAAGATTGTATTAAATTTTTGTTTGTGATGCATCAATTGATTTTAAAGAGTGTTCAGAATTAGATAAGAATTTCTTACAAGTTTGAAGTGAGTTGTTACAGGAAATAAAATCAGACTTCATCTCTCACCTTCATGCACCATATAATGAAGTCTCTCAATCATATTCATTGTTTCTTGTATTAAATAAGGTTTGATTGGAATTGATAGGGTTATGATTGATTTCTTTCTAAGAGTGGATAAAGTGGATTGTTGATTGTTGTTTCAAATGCTACAAGGAACAAGATCTTAAGTTCATCTCTTCATTTCATGAGCCTCTAATGAACAGATTTGTCACCTAAGAAAGAACCTTTCGATTCATTCTTTTCTTGAGAAGTTTTGTTATCAATTTTTTTCTTATAAGTTTGAAGTGGTATTGTTGAAGTGTGCCTAGATTTGCTTGCTAGTTGTTGTTAAGAGTAGCAGCTACAGATAACTAAGTCAAAGTCCATATTTCCATTTCATGAACTTGTAAATGGGCAAGGCATTATCTAAGAAAAATCTTTTGAGTGCATGATTGTAAGTTTTTCTTTCTAATTTATGAATTGTGTGAAGAGTGTTATCTTTGAAAACAGAGTATTTTTCTATTGATGGTTTTCTTATCTAAGATATACTAAATAGACATAGGAACCTATCTGTTATCGGCACATATAGTGCATCAACTCTACTGATTACGAATCCCGGTCGATAATTTATGTTTGGTAATATATTATGCAAATAATTGCACCAACACGGAGTACGATATCCTTCATTGCCTTATTGATTTTGACCCAACTCTTCTCGCACTTGGCCCATTTTTCTTGAATCTCCCAGTGAGGCTCCCGTGCCATTTTTCCCCAATACTCGGTCAATTTCTTGATGTGGTCGATGTTTATTTATCTTAACACCTATATTTCATGCTCTTCGACGTCTCAACCCTTTTGCACTGCATTGATATACTCAATTCTTTCCATGGTCTGTCTCACTTTCTCTTACCATTGCTCCATAAATTTTCACATCACAAGTGCCATGAGGGTATCTTCCTAGAGATCAACTATCCTTGAAGTGAATAGGTGTCATTCATATGTGACCTTGTTGTAGGCCTACTTGAATTCACTCCTTAGATACGCCGCAGCCTGTGTGGCGTCCTAAAAGTATTTCACCAGATGGCGCAAATGTTCTAGTTCCTTCAGGGCAGCAACCAGCTCCTCTTCATCTCTTTTAGCTATGTCTAGGGTGGCATATGTGATTTCCATCCCTGCACCAATGATTTTGAACATTTTTTCATGCTCTGTGTTGATTAGATGTTCCTCCGTAGTGATGAGGATGGAGTGATCTAAAGTTATCCTCTTCTTCTTGGTGGTTCTTTGGACGATAGCCTTCCATTTTTTATCATAAGCTATAGCATGTATGTCGGATACTTCATCCACAAGTTTGGGAATCTAATGATCCCCCCATGTGAGTGTGTTCCCTAAACCCCCGACGGTATATAAATGTTCAATATTGGGTTCGTGAACTTCCTCGTTCTACTTCAAAGGCCCGGATTATGTCTGTCGCTCATCGGGGTTTTGAGTATTGATTAAACTAGAGGCATTGGGGATAGTCTCAGTACTTACTTGTTCATCATCCGTTGAGACATCAATTTCCTACTATGGGGCTTCTTCCTTTGGCTCTTCTGACCCTGACTCATCCTTTGGACTATCTTATTGGGTCTCTTGTGCGTCGATTAGCTTAGTGTCTAAGACACTATCGGCTTCTTGTTCTTTCTACGGAACCTCCTGAATTCAGACGTCGGGAATAGGGGAATATGTCTTCTCTGGTCCCTTTTCTTCTTCGATATGCATAGGGGTCACAAGAGATAATTTTGGTCTCTCATCATCGTCATATATCTTTATCAACTCACTTAAGGGGTTTGATGCACCAGTCCTCTGCGATGCTTCGACAATCCCTAGCTGAGCTGAAACACCTGTCAGTGATTCGGTCGGTGGCATTGTGAACTCAGGGTCATCTAACCCAGTAATTTCATTGAGATCTATGAATTTAGGGCCACTTGGGCCCATCTAGCTTCTATCTAGATTATCTTCAGAGATCATTACCATGTTTAGGACATCTGGGTCATCTTGCAACTGGACAATTATCCGATGTGCATGTTCTAACATAAGTAACCCCCTCTCATGCGCATCCTGAGCCTTGAGGGAACTTCTATCTTGCACTGGGGCTACCCGGGGAATCTCTTTTGTTTCGACTACTACCTGGCGGACTTCTGCTACTTTGGCCACTATAATTTCTTCTCTGGCCCTGAGGGCTCATTGAGCTGATTGTTCTATGATTGTTTCTTGTTCATCCAAGCTCATGGCTCTAAACTTGGTCATTTTAGGGTCATCCATCCTTGCCACCACTTCATCCCAGTCTTGGGCATTTTTAGTGAATACCTCATCTTCGAATTTTTCATGGGCATATGGCTAGCAGGACAACACTTGTGATGTGTTCTTTAAGACTACACCCCTTGGGTCATGTTTGCGGAAATGGTCAGTCTGGAATCAGAACTCCAATTGGATCAATCCTTCCTTCTTGGCTTGAGAGGTGTCTTTTACTAGGTAGAAACCTATGTGGAATCCATAAGGAATAAATGCTTGCTTCTTATATTTTACCAAGGTAGTGTTATAACCCTACAGGATGGTCTGGTAGCAGATTTCCCACACAACAAGCCAGTCGGGATCATGCACAGGTAGGAGATGAGGTGCTCAAGTGGCCATGAATACCCTAATGTAGGTATCGCATTCATCCAGATATCAATGGCCAACCTTTGCTATCACCCTTTTTGCCGCAATCGAAAGCCTCGGGCACTCTTTATTGAAAAGAATAAAATGAATGCATGCGATGAATTCATTGCAAATAAGGGTGTATGATTTTTTGTACCTGTTCTCCCATAAAATGCCAAAGTAAACATGGACCAACATTTTTGAGGCGTGCCAGCTCAAGTTCATGCCAGCAAAGACATTCTTGGCACATCTAATGTCCAACAAATATGAAGCCATGTAGAAGGATGGAGTCTCTCCTTCTTTTGACGTCTGATCTTGTTGTATGTAGATGATCATCTACTTTGAAATGATGGCTCCCCAATTGAAATCTCTCTGGCAAATGGCCATTGTGTAAGCTAGAGGCATCCATGCCTCTGAAAACCTAGAACAGTCTTTCTCCCCGTACAATATTCATATGAGGGCCATTAGATAGATATATGGCCCCCTTAAGTTCATCGTCTAGTACCAGTCGGATGTCTAATTGGTATATTTCTTGTCTTCTCTCCACCATGAAGCCATCAACCAGCCAGTGTTGTGGCACTCATAGAAATTTACAATGAAATATGTGTACAGCCGCTCCTCTGGGTCTCTAAGCTTGTAATAACTCTGCACCTCTACTGGAAGGAAAACCCCAACACACTCACCAATGACGTCGTTAATCAAACACTTATGTGTGTCTGTTTGGTCGATGAGCTAGTTCATGATTTCTATGCAGGGGAACACTGGAGTTCTGTTGGCCACCATGTGCAGGTATGACCATCGGATGTTTTGAAAAAAATTGTCATTAAGCTTCCTCATATCGAGGTCATTGTGCGGGATATATTCCAGAAATTCTTCCTGGTTGATCTTCAGTTATCCCTAGTGCGAGAGTACTTCCTTGGACCCTGTGTTTGCCTCTATGTCTCCAGATGCTGGAGGTCGATTGAAAGATTTATTTGTAGATGTCCTAATGACCAACTCTGGCCTTAGAGAAAATTCCAATTGCTTTGTGGTCATTGGGGAAGATCCTTCTCCTACCTATGGTTCTTTTAGTTTCGATGCCCTTGGCAACTGCCAGGTGGTTGGTTTTCTTGGAGGAATTGTTCCTGTGACGCTTTCTAAACCTTGTTGTTTGATACTCACAGGATCTCATAAGATTTTGAATTGCTTGTCTCGATCCTCTGGATGTTCTGAAACTCCTTTGCGCGCAAAATGGTCAAGTTTATAATGGCTCAAGAGAATTTAAACTGGGAAGATATTACCATGTCGCATTGAACAATTAATTCGGGTGATGAGTGAAATTCAAACAAATCTACCACCAAATATCTGTAATTTAATTCATCGTGGGTTGATGGTGAAGGCATAGAGGATGATGTGTTCTATCGGTAATTTCAAACGGCCTTTTGATTCGAACACAAAGTAACAACTAATGCGATATTTGGAATTAATTAGTTCCTTAAATGCTCCTAATCTAAACGTATCTAGTGCTAAAATGTCCCATTGTGTCGCTTTCCTAATGGGCGGATTAGAGATCGGTGATATGTTATGGATGTTTTCGTTGATATCCTTACGTTGAAAACCTTCGACGTCGATCGATTTTATCGTACAGTGATGACGTGGTGAAACTGACTTGGGACATGTGGAAATGAAGACCAGTGACTTAACTCATGAGTATTACTTGGAGTTAGGAATTTCTTCCAGTTGTGCATTCTTAAACTAAACCTAGGATCGCTGATGTCGAAAAGGTATCAGGGATCGACGATCAAGGGTAAACCTATCAAGTATTTTTCTTTCAGTTAGCGTCTTCGAAAAATTGTTGATGCTGAAATGAATTGGGAATCAGTGATTGGGGGACATTCCTTAGCATGGTCTCAATGTTCATCATGATTTAGTTTTTATCTGATTCTGACAAGCATGCTAGGTATTGACTATCATCGATACCGTTTATTTTCCTTTTAAACATTACTCCCCTCGCCGTTTACCAATGTTGAAGGGGATCGATTTTCAGTGATCTCCATATGTGATACTTGTCTTGAAACAAAAACTTCATTTCATCGATACTGTTGAAAATCAACACTCAACAACTGAGTTTTTCTGAGTGATCCCTTTTCACCTTTTAATTTATTTCGATGTTGATACCCGACGTGTGTCAGGTGAAGTGTTTTGGATTCCAATTCCTTACTTAAGTGTTAATCCTTTTTAATTCATGAGAGTCAAGAGAATCAAGCAAATACAAAATAGTTTCTCAAAAGAAAAATTGAATTCAGATAATGCAAAGATCAAGTGGTACCCAAAAAAGTAGAAAGATGACATAGGCTTCTTTAGGGTGTGTTGAGTGCTCAATAAACCCCTCAAGATATTCTATAATTATACTAACTTGTTCACATCCAAGGTCCCTCTGGACCTTCAGATGGCCTCACATAGAAACCAATGTTGTTCTACGTCCTCATCCCCTTTACCCCAGAATTATGGGTATTGAGTGATCGATCCTCCTGTGTTCCCAGCCATTGTCGGTGATCTTGTTCCTATACAAATAAATCCTAATGGATCTAGTTGTGATTTACCAGGATACCTTACTATCGTCCCACTGGTTACGGTTGCGAATCTTTATGAATTGACTGAATTTAAAAAAATAGGCTTTTCATGAGTATGAGGTACCAATATTACCAAGGGTATTGAAGGATCCTTGGGGATGGGTGACTCGGGGTTGGTTCCACTGACTTTTGGGTGGGTTTATTTGATCTGGTGGGTCTCTATTTCTTGTATCAAAGCAAGCTGCTCCACTTCATGGTCAACTCCTCCTAGGATTGGGACCGAATATTCTCTATATTCCATAAGATCCATATGCCCTCTTGCTTCTACACCTTCCTCATCTTGTCCTCTCTCCATGAGACTTCTTTTTTTCCTCACTTATCTTTCATGAAACCTTATAATGGCCAATATTTTTTATCTTTGCAACTCCTTTGTATTCCTTTCATCTGCTTCTCTAGATCTAATGTATTTCCACAAGACTTCAGAGTGCTTCGTTTCTCTCTTTACCTTTCACCGCCACCATTTCTGAACTGTGGCGGCTCTCCTCCGGGCGAGCTCATTTCTTCCTGTTTTCTCTTCCCCCATTTGTAAAAGAACCAATTCCCCTTCTTAGTTCATGAACCTGCCCCAAAAATTCCCCACCCCGAGCATGTGAGCATGTGGGTTTAGGCTACCATCTCACACGAGGGAACAACTTGCATCCCCTCCTCCACCGAAAGGACCTTAATCCAGAGGGTAATTTCCCTTAGCAATATTCCACGTTCCCCTTTCTTGAATATTACTTTGGCTCATGAAAAATATTAGTGGTTCTCCACTACAAACTCAATGATATAACCTTCCAAATATTTATCAACCCAGAAATGCATCACTCGAGTGAACTAGTGATCAAGTCGATGAAGCTCTGTTAGCTTCTCTGTCTCCCAAGAACTAATTTCTTTTACCCATTCTTTTAATTATGGTGCTTATTGTAGACAATCTACCCACTAGAACAACTTTTTAGGGAATTCTACCCAGAATATCTCGTAGTGGTCATGTGATCTTTTCGAGTAGAAGACAAGATCATGAGTGGTGTCCCATTTTGGGTTTTGTAACTTTGCTTGCTTCAATATGAATGCATCACTCTTACGTTCCCACCATTGTCAAACGTCAGACTTGTGGATCCATGGAATAATTTCCCCTACAGTTTCCCTTATAAAGTCAGGGTCCCGACAATGGAACCATTTTGTTGGCGTAAAGTTGTTAGACGAGGGTCCTGTGCAAGTTACCAACAAAAGGGTACCAAAGTAGTCTAGTGTGCTAGAATTTTCATCTTTCTGAAATGAAATAATTCTCACCTAAAGAGAAACCGAGAAAAAAGAGTTAAGGGAAGGGTAAGAAGAATGTTATACATATCTATAATCCGTCCATATTGTTACCATTATAACGCAAGATAGATACTCAGTTCAGATCCTTAGCACATCATACACTAATATAGAAGAAAACAATTATACATAACATTAAGAAGGGATAAGGACATGTAATTCATAACACATAACGCATAATGAAATTTCAGAGATACATAAAGCAAGATGAACCAAGAACATTTTCAAAATTTGATCTCTAATATCTTTCTATTATATTAGAATTCTTTTGACAATAATCATTTGTATCTTTACATTAGATATCCATCCTACTCAGTATAAGAGATCAGTAGGTACATATTAGTATAATACTATAGTTTATCACAATGAGTCTAGGATCTTTCTTTCCTAATTACAGTCTATATCTAGAGTACAGATCCAGTTCTTGCATCTCCCTATCTCTCACACAATCATTACAATATAGTACAATACTAAATAGAACATACAAAAGAGTCACCCAAGAAGAGAATCATCCTCATCAAAATAATCACTCATGAGAGAATCATCCTTACAATATGTTCCTTTCTTCCTATTGAGAACCCATCGACCCTCTCCTGTTCTTGATTATGTTGTAACTGTATTGGCTCCAAAATTGTTTATGCACTGGCTTCATATTATGTTCTGTTTAAACATGTTTATGTTGTGTGTTTCCTTTTTCATCCTTCTTCGCTTGTTTGGTTGTCTCTTTGATGAGTTGCACAACCTCTTTTATCAAAATGAAGGGCCCAACAACACCTAATCTCCCATAGGACATTAGCCCAGTTGCACCAGTGGATAGGATCGACCTTTTCACAAACGCGTGGACGTAGCTAGCTAAAAAAAATGAATATATCCAACACCAGTTGGATTCCATATGGATAAAATAATAGGAGCAACCTAAATATCTCCTCCGGAATCTTGAACATGCAGTCAAAGAGGGTAACAATTTCAAGTCCTCGCTTCATACCAGGACCAAGGACTGTCGTCGACTCTTTGACATGGTCATGGATTCAGTTGTCTTGTTGTACCAACGTAGTAGGCCTATTGAAGAGATACACATGAGGCTTAAATAGATGCATGTGGAATCACAGGCCATTGCTAACCCTATAGAGAAATTGACAAAAATTGTTGAGATCCAAGCTGAGGATGACCTCCTCGATGCAATGGATGAAGTTAACAGAGCTGCGAAGACAACACTTTTGACCGAGTGCCTCATTACCGATTCATTTGTATAGTTGTTGATAGAAAGGAATGTATTCCATGTATGATCAGTTGTGGTAAGATAATATATCCCCTATGATTCGGGTAGCCAAAAATTTGTCAATATGTGGATGAATGCATGGTTTCTTTCCTATGTAATATTTTTTGTTCTGCGTAATTTATAGCTTTGTTATTATTTAAACAACCTATGTATTGTATGTATTTACATTAATGTTGCACAACATGGACTATTTAATTCTTTTACTGGTCTAATCCTTTTAATGTTACAATATATTTACCTTTAATTATGGAATTATATTGTAATGCACTGAGCTTGATGGTGTGTCCTCTTTAACTTGCTTTATCACACAAGTATTAGTATCACTTTGGGTGAGACCTCCTTCACTTGAGGAAGGTTGAATATGCCAATGAAACTAGACTACAACGATACCATTGTTGGTAACCTCCGAGAACCCCGGTCTCCAATTCCATGCCAACAATCTTCTATGGTCATCCCAATTTCTCCTTGAGTTCTAAGGTTGACCATATCACCATAGTAGGATAGAAAAATGATGAAATATATGTCATCCACCTCTATGGTCAAGTATTTACCATCTAACATAAATGCATCAGCATCTGGATTCTAGTAACCAATCAAAATCTATAGAAATTATTTTTGTGCCTACATGTTTGGGCACTCATAAAACTTTCTCAACCCACAAATTCGAAGGGATTCTAATACCTTTGAGTGAAGGGTTGGCCAAAAGGTAACCTAAGAGAATCCTTGAAGAGTTCAAGTGGTGATGATCAAGTTCTTGATCAACATCTTCATGCTATCGCTCTTGCCATTCAATAATAATTTTTGAAGCTCTGCAAGTCAACAAGAAAACTTTTCATTATTTTGTTCCTTACTTTTGGACTTGTACGCGGGTGTCGTTGGAGACAAGTGCATAAATACATTCCCCTCATTAATTTTTTTTGCATATATGATAGTGTATATGTACCCCATGCTAAGCCCGAGCATGTATGAGCCCATCCTCTTTCAAAATTGAAAATGAAAAGAAAAAATTTCAGAAAAATAAAAAAAATTATTGGATAGAAAGGAAGAGAAATTAGAGCATGTTTACCTAGTCCTAACAGTGAATAATTTTGATGATTGTATATCCCATTATAACCTTCGAAAGTTCAAAATATCTTTCCCACCTTTTCACCAAATTTGGTAAAAAACTTAAATGAAATCATTTTTGGGTTATTTTCCATAGTATATATATTTTTTTAACCCACTTTTATATCATTTCTACCATTTTTAATCATTAATATTCCTAATAGACCAAATTTTCAGTACAAGAGGACCATTTGAGTTGAGATTTTGCAGGGAGGATGATTAGAATAGAATTTTTGCGCCCACTAAGTCCATGTTGTGACTCCCCCACAATAGCCCATTTAAAATATCTCATTCAGGAGACATTTTAAGTGGGTTCCCCCTATACTAGAATGTTTTACAAGGAACTATATTACTATGCACTTGGAAAGGTATTGGCATAGGGAATTTGTTCCTTTTGTTCATACAGTGTGAAAATCTTCTCTTTTTACTACCATCTTCATTTTTAAATGGATTTATCACTTTCCTTTCTAAACCTATCATTTAATTCTCAACCTTCTGAGTCTTATTTAGATTAATATCAACTCCCATTCTTACTATTTTCCTTTTCAGAGTAATATTTCTCGTGACCAACTTCCAACTCCGATTAACACAGTTTGATGGCTCACATTTACAAATTATCCTATTGTTAATCAATATGTCAATCGATCATTGGTCAAAAGATAAACACGTGGATGTTGAAACGTTCTCTTTGCACGATGACAACCTTATAACTCGATTGGTGTCATTTGGTCGACATTGTGCCAAACAAATATTCATCCGTGCATTTATTTTTCTTTTTCGTGAGATATCACTTTTCTCAAGGAAGGGAATATTCTTTGATACCCTTCTCATCAGAGCTTCGAAACTTCCCCAATATTTTGAACACTAATTCATAAGATTTTAATCCACACCCTTAACCTTTTTCAAACTTTAACTTTTGGCACAAGAATTGAGATAAGAAAAGGAATATTCTTTGATGCTCTTGCTTTGGAGTGTGAATAAAAGGGTTAATTGTTTCACTCTGACATAATCAACTCTGAAAGAATCATACATTATCCTTTGCACTCCTAATATTTTGACATGAAATTCAATATTAAAATGGAATATTCTTTAATGCTCTAAAGTCGGAGTGTCAATACAACGGTAAACTTTTCACTCTAAAAGAAATGACTCTGAAGGCTTACATAACCATCTGCACTCATAACCTTTTGGCATGCAAATCAAAGCTAGGAATGGAATATTCTTTGATACCTATGTATCGGAGAAAAAATTACTCTACCAACATTCCTCCTTCGATAGCAACGACACCAAAATACAACAATTTCAAATTTTCACCACTTTTCACTCCAATACATGGATTTGGCAATTTGGGATTTCTAATCACATCAATGGCACGATGATGCTCTAGTTTTGAAGTGGTCATAGTACACATATCATTCAATTTGTGTGTTAGGGTAATTAAATGCTTATATTATGATCCCTAAACCCTCATTGATATCATATATGTTTTTTATGTTGGACAACTGAGAGGGGGGGTGAATCAGTTGTTATCGTTCTTAAACAATTATGCTTCTTTTAAATTCTTTACAAGGCACTCAATGATAATCACAATAATGCAGAGAAATAAGCAATGGCACATTCAACATCAGTCACATATATGAGATACACAAAGACAGATATTTCCCAAGGAAACCCATAAAGGGTAAAAACCTCTTCTTATTTATATGATAAGTATTATTTACATTCTTTACATTATCATACATATGAGCACCAACTCATTGTGAGGCTACAACCTCTGTTTTTTCAAGTTGCAACTTGCTGAGAGCACCAACTCTCTATTTTCTCTAGCACCCACTAGAAGGAAGCATCAACTCCCTAGTTTTCCTAGCACCAACTAGAAGGAAGCACCAACTCCCTAGTTTCTCTAGCACCAACTAGAAGGAAGCTACAACTCCCTGTGTTCAAGCACCCACTTGAAGCTCTTAGGACACCAGTCCTCCCTAGCACCTCCCTACCACCCTGATTTATGAATATGTGTTACTAAAACTTATTACAGTGATATAATGTTCAACAACAACTTACTAGTCCCATCATTGTTCTGCAAGGTTTCACTGCTATGTTTGCCTCACTGTCTTCTTGCATGCATCCATTTCATTTTCTATTCTTCTACCTATTGTGATCTCTGCACAATTCGCATTCCATGCACCTTTTGTATTATGTCCATTTCAACTGCTGCACTCCACCTCCTTCTTCACACATGCATCACTCACAACAACAACAACTCTGATCTCTTCTTTGTTCGACCTACTTATGCTCTTTGTGCATCTTTTGCATACTCTGTGTCCAATGGTTCTGCATCCTATGCATGTCGAGTGCTCGTCCTCTTCATCGTCGCAACTCTTCAGCTTCTCTATTTGTTAATCCCATTTCTCCATCGTCACTGGGTGTCATGATCAAATTACTTTGCATCACTAGCAGTTAAGATTCTTCATCTTCTGTTACGGTCGAGCTCAACTACTTTGTTACAGTTACAGGCTCCAACACTCATCCAGCTATCAATCGCCTCCATGAACAGTCAATGTTCTACTTGCAGATGCCTTGAGATTCTTCACCTCCTCTGTCAATCACCCCGAAGTGTCTACGAGTCCTCTGGTAGAAACCATCAATGGTTTCTGGCAGTTACACTATGATGTGCAACAATAGCCCTCTGATTTGATTCAATTTCATATGCACCGTTGAATGACTTTCATTAGTCTTGCATTCATTTCAGCATTCTACTCTTCGACATTTTAGGATCACTGTGGTGGAGGATTTTAGTACTCTCCATTTCTCGACCCCCGAAACTCCAAAAAGGATCTTGTCTTCACTAACTCCTTCCCCCATCTTTTGCTGATGTGACCAAAGGTTGTGACCTCTAGCTGAGCCTAACCATGTTTCACATTTTGTCTTTTCGGTAATTCAGCATTCATGTGATCAAGTGTCTCGACACTCCTGTGGTGAAGTGTTTCGACACTTCAACTCCCAGTATCCAGAACTCTGAAATGGAGTAAGTTCAACAGTCCGGTAATCCAGCATTTTTAATTTCATTGAATTGGCATTTTGGTATTCCTGTGGTAAAGTTTCTTGACTCTCCATGTTGCGGTGCCTGAAACTCTGAAACGGAGCTTGTTTGTGACATTTCACAACTTTGGGTTTCCTGATTTCGAGACTCCTCTAATGAAGAGTCTTTACTCTTGACTCCTCCTACTCCCAGTATCTAAAACTCTGATATGGAGTCTTTATCATTTCTCTACTTCGAGTTCGTGACTTCGGGACTCCTTATGATGAGAGCCTTTGTCATTTCCATCTCCCGGTATCCGAAATCTCGGTATCCAATACTCCAAGCGATGTGCATGTTTTGGGTTTTCACATTTTGTCACTTCGGGACTCCTAATGATGTGAGTCTCTGACATATCCATCTCCCGGTAACTGAAATCCCAATATCCAACACTCCAAGCGATGCGCATGTTTAGGGTTTTCTCATTTCAGCACTTCAGGACTCCTGATGATGTGAGTCTCTGATATCTCCATCTCCCAGTAACCGAAATCCCGGTATCCAACACTCCAAGCGATGCAACTATTTTGGGTTTTTGCATTTCGGCATTTCGAGACTCCTGATGATGAGATTCTGCGACATCCCTATCTCCTGGTATCCAAAACTATGGTAGCTGAAACTTCGAGAAATGAGCCTATTTCGCGATTTCGAGGATTCGCATTTTGCAATTTCGAAACTCCTGAGTTGGAGAGTCTCGACTCTTGAATTCTCTATCTTCCGGTAACTGAAACTTCGAAATGGATTCTTTGTTGAGGTGATTTTTTAGGGTTTCAATTTTCACCTTGCTCGTTAAAGAGTGTGTAGGTTCTCCTGGATCTAATGTGGGTCGGACCTCGGGCTCAGATCTGACGTTCATCAAGAAATATTCAATGAGATCCATCGTTGCATACTCTGATCTTGTCGAGCTTGCTCTGCAGCATATTCCCAAAAGACTTATGGTGCCCGCGTGGCACATCCTTCCTATACTCAAGCCATCATTGTTTTTTTACTTGCCATCAATGACAAGCATACACTACCTACAAAACATGCCAACAATCTACCCCTTTGGCATTGATGGCAAAAAAGGCACTTAGACCTGTTCTTTTCTCCCCCTTTGACATCAATGTCAAAGAAACATGCTCCCCCTGAGTTGTTGCAGTATTTTTAGGAGGTATCAGATATTCAATCAATACAAGACTCCCCCTAATAGGATGGACTCTCTTAGGTGTGAAACGGGATGACACCCAGCTTCTATCGGAGATATTCAAAAGGGGTCTTAGCTAGGGGTTTAGTAAAGATGTCTACTATTTTTTCTATGGTTGGAATGTACTGAACCTAAACAACCTGATTGGTGACTTTCTCTCTCAGAAAATGGTATTTTATGGGAATATGCTTGGTCTTGGAGTGGAATACAGGATTCTTAGAGACACTGATGGCACTAGTGTTATCATAATGAATTGGGATCGGTGCAACGTATTTTACCTCCAAGTCTGCAAGTGTCTGAATCATCCATAATACCTGAGTGCAACAGGTAGCAATAGCAATGTACTCTACCTCTATGGTTGATAAAGAAATGGAACCTTTCTTTTTACTAAGCCATGCTACTAATGAGTCACCCACGAAGAATGCTCCTCCACTGGTGATTTTTCTCTC